>VXBJ01002932.1:268922-281006 GCA_013400055.1 Nycticryphes semicollaris
CGTGCATTTCTCTTTCAGTTACAGAATCTTTGGGTGAGCAACACACAGGGAGGTATCTCGGCTGCCGATCTACTGCCGAACATACCAGCCTGCCATCCCGGAGAGACCGAGGAGATTTCATACAGGCTCTTGAATTAAAATCATTCCAGCAAGTAGAGGG
Organism: Nycticryphes semicollaris; assembly: GCA_013400055.1. Taxonomy (NCBI): domain Eukaryota; kingdom Metazoa; phylum Chordata; class Aves; order Charadriiformes; family Rostratulidae; genus Nycticryphes; species Nycticryphes semicollaris. Next base: position 269,083 of record VXBJ01002932.1, read on the forward strand.
ATGTGTTTGACTTACATTTGGAAAGTATCAGTGAGATAGTCCCCACTTGGAGACTTTGCTAAAAGGGCATGTGGGAGGTAAAGGAGGAGAGAGGGTGAGGAAAAGCTTTTATCTACAACAATTTTTTTTTAAGTACAGAATTTAAGTCTGGAAAATATTATCCTTATAAAGTTTCATGTGGACAAGAGACTCCCTATCCCTGCTGTACTCCTCTTGCTTATCTGGACTGTATTTCTCACACTTCAAGAACACCAGGAGATGGCCACTATCCTCATTATCGTTCCACTGCAGCAGACCCAAACTACCCTGGCAACACACAGCTCCATATTCCCTTCACTCCACACCCTACTGCTTTTATTTATGTCTTTTTCTTACCAGCTTCATCTTTCTCCTCTAACAGAACCTTAACATGGCAGTATCACTTACAGCCTTTCACAGAATCACAGAATAATATGGGGTTGGAAGGAATCTCTGGAGAACATCTAGTCCAACCCCCTGCCAAAGCAGGTCCACCCAGAGCAGGTCCCACAGGAACTTGTCCAGGCGGGTTTGAATGTCTCCAGAGACAGAGACTCCCCCACCTCTCTGGGCAGCCTCTGCCAGGGCTCTGCCACCCTCACAGCAAAGAAGTTCCTCCTCATGTTTAGACGGAACTCCTTATGTACAAGTTTATGTCCGTTCCCTCTTGTCCTGTCCCTGAGCATCACTGAAAAAAGCCTGTCCCCATCCTCCTGACACCCACCCTTGAAGTATATCCAGGTGTTGACCAGATCCCCCCTCAGCCTTCTCTTCTCCAGACTGAACAGACCCAAGTCCCTCAGCCTTTCCTCAGCAGAGAGATGCTTCAGGCCTCTAATCATCTCTCCTCAAATCTCCACCAAATCCCAGTGCAAACATCTGTACAGGGCACATCTCCATTGATTTCGACGCCAACAAAGGAGCCGGCCCAACTTCTCTGGGAACGTGCCATGTAGTTTACACAAATAACTCCAACAACCTACCACACTGCTAATCCTCTGTCCTTTTTTAGAAGTACTTTTTTATTGTTCTGAAAAGCCCAAATAAATATTTTTTCCCTTCTGGTTTTCATCTCAGGACAGAGGTGCCAAACTACTGTGAAAAGCGGCATTTATACCCCCACCATTTCCAGGCAGAAACAGAAATAGACAACTAAGATCTTTGCTGGGAGATTTCCATCCTTGTTCCGAACAGAGAAAAGCATCTCACCACAAAGACTCATCCTCAAATAGGACTGCTCCTGCAGTTTGTGGCTCCAAAGCTCTCAGCACCGAGTGGTAGGTTTGGGATAACAGGGGGCAAATTTACAGCACCGAGCAAGCCATTTAAAATCAGGAATAATGACAGCGACCCAGAAACTGGAGCCAGTTTGGGCAGTTTTAAAAGCAGCATCTGAAAGGTTACACGCAGGCAGTCACCAAAACCAGACTCCAATTTTGCTGATGTTGGTACAACCCTAATTCTCGTTCTGTATTTGCAGCACAAAGAAGACCCAAAGCGAGAGCAGAGCTTCACTGCGTTGTATGTTCCACAATAATTCAGCCTCTTCCCTCACCTTCGCTGGAAACGGCAGCCCGAGGGGGTGACCAGAGATGCTCAGGGGTGTGATAGGTCCTTGCATCAAGCAACAGCCTCACGTGAGAGAGAAAAGTTTGTCTCAAGTCCTGTGATTTCCTTCTTGCCTCCTGTGGCCTCTTCCTTCTTTCCCGTTTTCTCCTGATCCTTGTCGGCCTTTTTCAATGATTAACTCTGCGACTGTGCTTTTTAACACCACAGAATGTTTTGTGAAAATCACGGAGGAAAGATATTGCTCAGCGGAGCAAAGTCGTACTTCTACTGAAACTGTCATTTGGAGATTTCAATGTGCTTTTCAGACACGGTGAGCCAGGAACAAAAGTCAATCTGGCAAAAATTTGCACGCTTCGAAACATACTTCCCTTGTACCTGAGGCAGAACAAGGATTCCAGCCTGGGTTCGGCTCAGCTTCCTTCTACAGGAGCCCTCCAGCACCGGGACACTGACACGGGAATGAAAAAATCCAGAAAAGCCATTCCTTCCTAAAAAGGCCCAGCAACTAAACGTGGTTCTGCAAACCATTTCCACTTCATGCCCAATGAATCAGATTAAGAGGCTCCTATACAGGTCCATGTCAGCAACCTTGCTATTTCATGGGGATAATCCAAAGGTCAGGCAGATGACATAGAAGCACAAACCAGTGCCAGCAATGGAAGAAACGCTGCCTTGTTCACTGACCAGTCCTATGCTCCTTCTTACTGGAAAACTTTGCCTCCTTCCCACTCACTTACATTCAGACAACACTGAAGTGCTGTTTTGTGCTAATGATTCTGTCACTTACCACTGTGCAGCAAAGAGGCCAGAACCACCACAGAAGAACCAGCGCCAGCAGGAGGAAGAGGATCAACAAAGCAATAGCCAGGATGGTCCCATCAGACTGGAAGGGAAACACAGAGAGTTTGTGAGCACCAGTAACACAAAACTACCCCCTCCACAGCACGTCCCCTGTGCATCCTGCTTCCAGGCAAGTACGTGTCCCAAAGGCTATTGCCACACTCCATTTATTTTTCAGACAAAATGCAGTTTTCCTCCCTCCACATACATCCAAACACAGCACCCACGCCCCCATCTCAAAGAGCCTGAGACCTCTAGTCCCCTTCACAGAGACTTATAGATTTTGTCTCAATTCTCTGAACTTCGCAATTACCTAAAACACTTATTCCATTTCAGATCAAAACCAAAGTAATATTCCTCAGAGCATTGTGAAGACTGAAAAAAATATATCAGAAGGAGCTCCCAACACCACATTTCATTGCAGCTTAAGCTTTCCCTTTCGTTGCAACTCTTCTCCTAACTGCCCTCTGCAACTCCCCTCTCGCAGTATAAACTGGAAAGTGCTGTTAGAATGGAAGTGTGATCCAAACAGAAAACTTGAAGCAAGATCTCCACGGACCCACGACTCAGGTCATCCTGCTCTTCTTAGCAGGGCCGAGTCAGGATAGTCCTGCCATGAGGTTTTCAAGGAGATGAGCGTACACCCCATCGCGACAACAGACAGGGGTTTCCACATCACAATCTCTAGAAGATCCTTCCCTCCCTGTCTGGAGTAATTCCCCCACTTAAAGAGGCACGTGCAATTCCCTGGTATCGATGAACACCACAAACTGTCACACGAGCCAGCTCAATCCAGCAACCCAACCCCACCGTGTGTTATTTCTCGGTGCTTAAATTTAAGCCAAAGCAGATGTTCCTGGCTGCTGGAGGCGTGCCAGCTTCCCCATCCCACTGCTCCCGCCACCCCCCTGTCCCCAGATAAGACAGCAGGCAGTCCTCACTTCAGCCTGCCTGAGATGGTCTGTGTGTAACAGCCAGACACTTAAACATCCCCACCCCAGTGTCCAGCTCCCAGTGCCAGAGGAGGGGTACGTTCAAGAGCAGCCTGACCTGTAGGATGGGAAGACTGGATGCACGGTTAAGTCATGGCAATTCCATAGCCAGACCATCTCCCATCAGACCATAATGGGAAGAGGAATGGAAAAATGGTTGACAGCATTGTCCAAACTCTCTTCTGCTGCATGGAATTTCTGGAGAACTTCCATCAAGACAACCTGATCTTTGACATTTGGCAACAGAAGACAGGTGGTCCACGCTGTCCACACAGGAAAGGAATTCACTCAAGACAGCTCTGGAAATGGAACTTGGGCCCCAGCACAAAATAAAAGCTCATTTGAGAAGATGAAGCTGTACGTTTGGTGCTGTTCCTCTGGACAGGCAGCATAAAGTCCCATCCATCAGCTGCAAAATAGAACCTGCTGAGACTCAGTGCTTTAGAAAATGTAATCCTGGCTCTTTGCTGCATCTAATTCTTGTCTGGCCCTTTTGCCCCTGTATTGAAACAAGTCATTAAAAATACTCTAAAATAAATTAGCAAAAATATGAAAGAAGTTACAGTGGCCTTTCAACTATTTTGTCCTGGAGATTATTTTTTTTTTAACCGAATTTATTTTTACTTCCCCTCCCCCCTGCCCCCTCCTCAGAGACCATTTGTAAAGACCAGTTTACGTTACCCTAACACATCTGCTTCTGCGCAAGGCGGCTGATGTGGCCGGCCAACATTCTGTGGATCCCAGCATCACGGCACCAAAACAGTCCGAAGGACTTAAAAGGCTTTGATTTGCCAAATCTTCTATTTGTCACTCAGGTAACGCCTCTCGCTAAAGCCAGCGCTGTCTGGCAAGTCTGCAGGAATAAGCCCTTTTCTGATACCAAAACCAGAACACCACCACCCCCTCAAGAAAGAAAATATATATCATTCTGGTTACATTCATTCCTTTTCTTACATTTGAACAAACGTCAACATATATCCAGAGAAACATGAGCTGAATTTGCTGGGCTCAGCCATAGCTACGACGTGTCAGATTGAGACCCCGAACAAGGAACTGCAAATCCCGTCTCCATCGGCTCCGACGGGGCTGTCCCTGCGGCAAACGGGGTGCGGAGGAACCCCCCGAGTCCGAGCAGAACTAAGCCTATAACGCACAATAAATCCTGTGAGCACCATCCACCGGGGCCTGAGTGGTGCTGTTGGTTTGTTTTATCATTATTTCATCAGTTTCTCCTACAATTTAGCGACCATTCTGTGATGCTGCTGGTTTTTATACAGCTAGAACTCGGATTACACGGGAACTGCCGCTTATCCAAGCCCAATAATAAACAAGAAGGAAAATATGCCTGCTGAAATAGTTTGCAAAAGTTCCACTGACACTTTGAAATCTTTCTCCCAGTCTTAAAGCTGGTTAAAAAGGGGTTGAAGCACTTGAAATGTCTGTTTTCATTCCATTATTATTTTTTTATCAAAATTTGGAAGAACGATACGTACACTCATGGAAACCCTGAACCATGGAATAACTCAATGAGCCGCGTCTAACACTCATTGGATAAAGGCTGTCATTTCAAACCAAGAAAACAACTTTCATTTTAAAGAAAAAAAGAAGCCCAACACAACCCACCACAAGAATTTTAACACTAAACTAGTGAATTTTCCAATAAAAAATATCTATGGAGACAAAGCGTGGCCTGAAATCAGTGCTGCTTTCCCATAGGGATTCCCCACGACTATTTACACCGCGATGGAGCTGTGCCACCCGTACCCTCAGTGAGATCAACAGCCCACAGCTCCGTTGGAAGGTCGAGGAAGGGCCGACAGCTCAGGGACCCGGCGGGACACCAAGTGTCAAACATCGGCAACGTGCTGCTAAAGACCTGGCCAGTGCCTGGAGTCACCGCTCCGAAAAGCCTGGCCATTGGATCAGGTAATAGGGAAAAAGAGCAGGCTCTTTAACTGCTGCTACACGTTTAGCAGGTTAAAGCTCTACCTTGTGGTCTTTGAAACATATAAGGTGGTAGAGGAAGCCTGGCAATTGTGATTCGGAGCCTCCTCTTCCCTGCCAGAGCCCAACAAGGCCAAGCAAGTGCCACAAGTAACGCTGGCGGTTGAAGTATACGATGGCAAACCACCTTGGGAAGATACTGTAAAACACAGAGATAGGAAATCTGAAGCGTGACACATCAGAGGCATTTCCTCATGCACGGGATGGGGCAGGAGGGTGTACATGTATTTTTTCACTCCACAGTTATCCTGGAAGTGTTACGGGCCATGAAGACTCAGACTGTGGCCGGGGAATCCTGTTGTCCCAAGACTCAAAGCTGGTGCTGCCAGAGAGCAGAGGGGAGGGATGGCAAAGTCCAGTCCAGCAAACAGCATGGGCTAGTTCCAAAAATCTACCCCTTTCCTTAAATCCACCCAAACCTGCAGATGTGTGCTGGCCTACAACAAACACCCTGCTCTAGAGCACACAGGCCCTGGGAAGACACACCAGTTGGGTGCACCTTCCTTTAACAGTCAGCAAAGAGGGATGACTGCTCCAGTGACAGTCACACCGCAGAGGAAAAAAACTCATCCTCCAGAGTTTTTTTTGCTACTGCCTTCCCAGATCCCTGCCCAAAGCCAAACTCCTCAAATTTTATCCCAGGAAGCATGTACACACTCATGCAGAGACACAAAGCTACGCCAGAGTCTGTGATTTTAAGTCCCCTATTTCATCTCAAACGTCCTTGATGTTTCTAACCCAGAAACAGACACAGATCAGTTCACACAAAAACATAAATAATTTCACTGGTATGTCAATGGAACTCTGGCTTTTTCTGGATTGTTTTCCAAAAAAATGCTACTATGCACCAGCTTTTTTTTTGTTGTAGTTGGTTTTGGTTTTGTTTGTTTTTTCCAATCTTCTTGGTTTTGTTTAAGATTTTGTTTCCTGGTTTCTCAGTTTACTGGCCCTGGCATTTCCAGCATGCATTAGCTGTTCCAGAAAGGTAACTTGGAATAACAACCCCAAAGCGTAGGGAATCTCAAAAGCCCTGACTACTGCCATCCAGGAGTGATGAATGAAGTACCAGGTGTGTCTAATAAAGGTGCTTGTGATTCCCAGGGAGAGGGAGGTGGGCAGCGTGTGTGCTTGTTACCACAGCAGTAAATGCATTTAACTTTTGTGTTTAAAAGAGGGACAGACTTCTGTTAAGTATGTGCAGCAAGCTTTGCCTTAAAGGCTGCATTCAGTGGAAGGATTTAGTCCTAACTCCCCCAAACTCCACTGGGAGTAGGAAGCCTAAAGACTCTTGTTTCCTATGGTTCTGCACCCACTGCTCCCACAAACAGAAGCCATGGGCTCTCTCCCTGGCTGCTCTCAGCACTAGAGGCAGTGCCTGGTCCCTGTGCTGGGCAGAAGAGCCTGCAGGAGCCTTTCCAGCAGAGGACCTATGGGTGTCCTGCAGCCCCAGGGTGTCACCCCCAGGGCAGGCTGGAAACTTCCACCATTACAGCTTCAGGACCAGGAGTGCAGAACCCTCTGCTCGGCCACCAAGAACCAGGAATGGCAGCCACAGAACCACATCTCACTTCAGGGTGACTCTGCAGTAATTTCAGTAACACTTAGAGCTGCAAAAGTTAATGTCATTCCAGAGACAGGGGAGATGTGAACGGCTCCTTTATCCCAGCCCAGTGTCACATATGTTAAAAAACAAAATAAATCTTTTTTGACATTTTCCAAGCAGGAAGAGCCTTCAGAGGTGTCAGTAGGAAAAGAATGAAGTGCTTTTAAAAGCTTAATGAAAACCTTGACTACCAGTTTTGAATGAGCATCCAAAAATCTGACAGAGGTTTTCTCCCAGGAGAGAGAGAGTTTTAAATGTCCTTTAGTCCACAGGGGAGGAGAAGCCCGGGATGACCCTGCCTTTTCACACCAGAGACTCAGGCAGCCTTTACTGTGAAGGAAACAATCCCTATTCCTGCCCAACTCTCCTGGGGACTGATGTCGACCACTTATTTTATCACACAGAGGATTTTTTCTTAATATAGCAGAAACAATCTGGCCCAATTTCTAAAAGGAAATGAAATCTTAGTGAAGACACTGTTCCACAGCACTGGCCTCTGATTGGTGTCCACATGGAGCTGCTTGAGTAGGAGCCCAGCTAGATCACCCAGTACAGGTGTTCTCTGCTCCCTTTTGCCACTTCACCTGTGCTGAGAAATGAGATGTCCAGGCTGGATGGGGCTTGGAGCAACCTGCTGTAGTGGGAGGTGTCCCTGCCCAGGGCAGGGGCATTGCAACTTGATGATCTTTAAGGTCCCTTCCAACTCTAACCATTCTATGGCTCTATGTCCCTCTGGCAATGATCTGTTTTGCTTCTCCCCTTCTAGAGCTGAAAGCAGATGAGAGCCCACTTACAAAAGACTCTTCCAGCATCCCAAGTTACTTGCTTTCTGCTCAGTAGAAACACCAGTGAAGCTTCACTTCATCTTGTGCTGTAGAAATCCACAGCAAGAGACAACCCTTGTCCTGAACTCAGGCTCCAAACAGAGCGGGCAAACACACAATGGAAAGGAGGAACAATCATTACTCCTCTGTTACAAGGAAAGAAATGTCAGGGAAATCAATTCTCTAATCCCCCATTGCTGTGCTTGTGCTTATGAAAACAAGCTGAATTTTTCCTTCCTGAAGAAATACCTAGAAGTTTCCAACTAAACAGAAGCGTTAGCGAGACTTCCGAAAGGCAGACATGGCAGAACTAACGGTAGAATTCAGGTTTGTCCATTCCCAGGCTCAGGCCTCCCCCAAAAGGCGTTGCCATCTGGGATCCTGCAGTAAATAAACAGGCTCTGGTGGGATGGATTATGAAGAAACTGGGCAAGAGAAAACCCTGCAGGTGGGTGAGCTTTCCCCTCTTCAGTTGTACGTACTCTCCAAGGGTACTGGGATTCTCCAGATGACATGTGCCTCCCCTTTCAGAGGTGCTGAGGTCCAAAGGCCTTTGCTGTCCTCTTCAGATCCTCACACAGGGGCATCCCACCTGGTTTGGTAAAATGCTTCAGATCCTGTTCCTATTTCTGATACAAAGCTCTCGACCCCTGAATTTCACCACCGAGAGACCTGTGTTGAACTGAAGGTTAAAAATTGCAATGAGGCTTCATGCCATGAACTGCTCAGGCCCCTGCTCATCATGCCATTACCTGTTAATTGTTAAAATTCAGGTGTCACAAATTTAACAGCCTCACTGCAGGAAGCAGCAGAGAAGCATCTTCATAATCCCACCCCACAGCCATGGCACAGGTCACAGCATCTAGTCAGGCCTCAGGTTTTGTCTTGGAGGTGAGTGCATGAGCTTTAGAATCCTAGAACTGTCTGGGTTGGAAGAGATCTTTGAAGTCAGAGTCCAACCATCAACCTAACTCCGATAAAACCCAGCACTAACCCGTATCCCTCAGCACTACGTCAACCCGGCTTTTAAATCCCTCCAGGGATGAGGCCTGGGCAGCCCATTCCAAGGTTTGATAACCCTTTCCCTGGAAACATTTTTTCCTAATATCCAACCTGAACCTCTCCAAGAGGCCGTTTCCTCTTGTCCCATCTCCTGTTCCTTGGGAGAAGAGACCGACCCCCCCTGGCTACACCCTCCTTTCAGGGAGTTGGAGAGAGCGAGAAGGTCTCCCCTCAGCCTCCTTTTCTCCAGGATGAACACCCCCAGCTGCTCCTCATAATACTTATTCTCCTTGGCTTTGTGGTGGGACATCATGGGCCTGAAACACTCCAGCACGAAGACAGAGGCCTCAAGTTCTGTGTTCAGGTTCACTCTGTACCCACACCTGCACTGAAATAACAGCAGCAGCTTGATGGTCCCCCCAACAGCACGTGTCCAGTCGTAGGTGTTGCTGCTGTGACTGAGGAGCTCCTGCCCTCAAACAGTCACCTCCTGTCCCCGACAATTGTAGCTGAAGAAATCCTCTGAGGTGAAACTGCAGCAGTTATTTGGGTTTCCATTTGTGCCTGAAGGCAGTGCTTAGTGAGCATGTTAAATCCATTTCAGGAGGTGAATAGCAACTGGAATAACAGCAGACAAAGTTCTGTGGAATTAGACTTTGTCATAACAGCAACCATTTAAGGCGTGCTTTGGGTTTACTTCTTTGCTAGGCAGGAAAGGAAGGAAACCAGCATGTACAGCTCTGGAATGTCTTCCCTCTGTGCACATCTATGAGATTCGTAGCATTTCAACAGCACTTTAGGAAAAAAAACACCTCAAAAGCCCCTTCCCTGAGCTGACACCCCTGTACCCCCCCTCCTGAAGTTCCTCACCAGCAGCTTGCCCTGAGCCTGACAAGGGGAAGAGCTCGCCAGCACGGCCTGAGCCACGCAGCAAGACGTGTTCGGGTGAAGTTTCCTTTCGAAACTCAGTTTAAATTGAAATCACATTTTCAACAGAAAAAATCCACTTCAATAAAATAAGATGTTCTGTTTCAAAGTGCTCTCTTTCAGCTGAAATGTGGAATGGGATTTCACTAGCAGGGGCTTACGTGTGTGCAGAGATTATAGCAGGTGTTTTGTAGTTACCTGCAGTGCTGTCACAAAAATCACAGAATAATAGAATGGTCCAGGTGGGAAGGGACCTCTAGGGTCACCTAGTCTGACCTTCCCGCAGTCAGCAGGGACACCCCCAACTAGACCAGGTTGCCCAGGGCCTCCTCCAGCCTCCCCTTGAATATCTCCAGGGAAGGGGCCTCAACCACCTCCCTGGGCAACCTGTTCCAGTGCTCCACCACCCTCAGAGTAAAGAACTTATTCCTAATATCCAATCTAAATCTGCTCTTCTCCAGCTTGAAGCCATTGCCCCTCGTCCTGTCACTACAGGCCTTTGGAAACAGACTCTCCCCAGCCTTCCTGTAGCCCCCTTCAGGTACTAGAAAGCTGCTCTTAGGTCTCCCTGGAGCCCCCTCTTCTCCAGGCTGAACAACCCCAGCTCCCTCAGCCTGTCCTTGTAGCAAAGATGCTCCAACCCCCTGATCATCTTTGTGGCCTCCTCTGGACCTGCTCCATCAGGTTCATGTCCTTCATCTACTGAGGGCTCCAGACCTGCACACAGTACTCCAGAGGTGAGGTCTCAGCAGAGCTAAGTGACAGAATCACCTCTCTGGATGTGCTAGCAGTGCATCTTTTCATGCAGCCCAGGGTGTGACTGGCCTTCTGGGCTGCAAGTGCTCACTGCCTGCTCATGTCCTGCATATCCACAAACTATTTTGATGTTTCCAAATTAAAACTTTTCAAAACTTCAGGGCTACCATTTAGCACCTTCTGCCAGCAGCAGAGGTCACCTGGATGTCCCTGCATGGCTTTGCTCTCCTGTCCTTAGGTCATGTAGTAACACTGCAGCCTCGTTGCCTTCCGTAGGGGAGAGCAAGTCCCTTCCCCCATGGGGGACTTTCCAATTAAAGAAAAACATTCTTTAAAAGGTACAGATATTGAAAAACTGACTTCAGAGAAATAAATTAGTAACTCTCCAAGACAAGCAAGCCAAGCCAAGAGACAAATTCATCAAATACTTCCAGCCAGCTGAGCTTTGTCATATTGGAGATGCTGGCATCTTATTCCCCAGCTGAGCATATAAACAGCACACTGTCTCCAAACCTTAGGAACGCTCTTGTTCCAGCCATTCCCCTGTTCTGTTGGGGGAACTGCCAGTGGTCACATAGCCCAGGCCAAAATACACCCTAAATTACACTCAGGGCAGCCCTCTCTTATTTTAAGTGGGTAAGATGTAAGTTAGTGGGGAGAAGGATTAAACCTCTGTCTGCAGCCCCCAACTTACACAGTGTTACCCTCTTGATTCTGAAACAAACCCAGTCCCATCAGCAGCTTTACTAGAAGGCAGCCGGTAATCCTCAACCCAGGCTGTGCAGGCAGCAAAACCTTTGAATGAGAAATAGTAGTGGAGCTAAATGGAAATCAGTGCATTCCTCCAAGGAGCAAATCCCCCTTTTGTCCTCAGAGCTCCTGAGTGATGTACAGGCCCCTGCCATCTGAGCCTGGCTCCCCAAGGCTGCTGCAGGCACTGCGGGGCAGCAGGACACAGCCCTCCCAGCTCCTTCCCCCTGGAGTAGGTGACACTTGCCCTGTGCCACAAGAGATTTGTCAGAAGGTATGCTCAGCCCCTAACCACCCCTGGGGTGGGTTTAACTGGGGCAGGTTTGCTTTATCACCTCCAAGCAGCAGGTCTCCCCTGCACGCCTCTGGTTTCCACCCATGACAGACAGATGTACACCCTGACACCTCATCATCTTGAGGGCATCTGGCACTGTCCAGATGGCTTCTCGTTAGACTTCAGAGCCACCAGAACCAGCAGAAAAGCCAAGGTGGTAACAAACCACACAAGAAAAGCACTGTTCCTGAGAAACTAACAGGAGGATGGGAGAGGGAGCTGCATTCGCCAAAACAAACAAACAAACAATTGTAAGAAAATAAAGAAACAGCAAAGCTTATCAGGCTGTCAAGCCCCTTAATTTG
>VXBJ01002932.1:281176-312054 GCA_013400055.1 Nycticryphes semicollaris
TCTCCAGGCTGAACAACCCCAGCTCCCTCAGCCTGTCCTTGTAGCAAAGATGCTCCAACCCCCTGATCATCTTTGTGGCCTCCTCTGGACCTGCTCCATCAGGTTCATGTCCTTCATCTACTGAGGGCTCCAGACCTGCACACAGTACTCCAGAGGTGAGGTCTCAGCAGAGCTAAGTGACAGAATCACCTCTCTGGATGTGCTAGCAGTGCATCTTTTCATGCAGCCCAGGGTGTGACTGGCCTTCTGGGCTGCAAGTGCTCACTGCCTGCTCATGTCCTGCATATCCACAAACTATTTTGATGTTTCCAAATTAAAACTTTTCAAAACTTCAGGGCTACCATTTAGCACCTTCTGCCAGCAGCAGAGGTCACCTGGATGTCCCTGCATGGCTTTGCTCTCCTGTCCTTAGGTCATGTAGTAACACTGCAGCCTCGTTGCCTTCCGTAGGGGAGAGCAAGTCCCTTCCCCCATGGGGGACTTTCCAATTAAAGAAAAACATTCTTTAAAAGGTACAGATATTGAAAAACTGACTTCAGAGAAATAAATTAGTAACTCTCCAAGACAAGCAAGCCAAGCCAAGAGACAAATTCATCAAATACTTCCAGCCAGCTGAGCTTTGTCATATTGGAGATGCTGGCATCTTATTCCCCAGCTGAGCATATAAACAGCACACTGTCTCCAAACATTAGGAACGCTCTTGTTCCAGCCATTCCCCTGTTCTGTTGGGGGAGCTGCCAGTGGTCACATAGCCCAGGCCAAAATACACCCTAAATTACACTCAGGGCAGCCCTCTCTTATTTTAAGTGGGTAAGATGTAAGTTAGTGGGGAGAAGGATTAAACCTCTGTCTGCAGCCCCNACTGTCTCCAAACCTTAGGAACGCTCTTGTTCCAGCCATTCCCCTGTTCTGTTGGGGGAGCTGCCAGTGGTCACATAGCCCAGGCCAAAATACACCCTAAATTACACTCAGGGCAGCCCTCTCTTATTTTAAGTGGGTAAGATGTAAGTTAGTGGGGAGAAGGATTAAACCTCTGTCTGCAGCCCCCAACTTACACAGTGTTACCCTCTTGATTCTGAAACAAACCCAGTCCCATCAGCAGCTTTACTAGAAGGCAGCCGGTAATCCTCAACCCAGGCTGTGCAGGCAGCAAAACCTTTGAATGAGAAATAGTAGTGGAGCTAAATGGAAATCAGTGCATTCCTCCAAGGAGCAAATCCCCCTTTTGTCCTCAGAGCTCCTGAGTGATGTACAGGCCCCTGCCATCTGAGCCTGGCTCCCCAAGGCTGCTGCAGGCACTGCGGGGCAGCAGGACACAGCCCTCCCAGCTCCTTCCCCCTGGAGTAGGTGACACTTGCCCTGTGCCACAAGAGATTTGTCAGAAGGTATGCTCAGCCCCTAACCACCCCTGGGGTGGGTTTAACTGGGGCAGGTTTGCTTTATCACCTCCAAGCAGCAGGTCTCCCCTGCACGCCTCTGGTTTCCACCCATGACAGACAGATGTACACCCTGACACCTCATCATCTTGAGGGCATCTGGCACTGTCCAGATGGCTTCTCGTTAGACTTCAGAGCCACCAGAACCAGCAGAAAAGCCAAGGTGGTAACAAACCACACAAGAAAAGCACTGTTCCTGTGAAACTAACAGGAGGATGGGAGAGGGAGCTGCATTCGCCAAAACAAACAAACAAACAATTGTAAGAAAATAAAGAAACAGCAAAGCTTATCAGGCTGTCAAGCCCCTTAATTTGCTCTCTCTCCCATGAAACAGCCATTTCTGAAGAGCAATGAGATTGGGGTTCAAGGCATTGGCATCAAAGCAAGTGTGGGGCTGCCAAGTGAAGTCACTGCCCACCTGGGACGCTTTCTGATGACTCCACTCCAGACCTCTTTCCAAACCTGACTGTTTCTGAATCCAGCACCGAGAGGAACCCCAAAGCCCTGACTGCTGCTTTGCACACAGGGAAGAAAAGGGTTTTTTCCTGCTTGTTACTGTCACTGCATTCCACAGCTTTCAGACTGTCTCCTTTCAGTTGCAGATCTTCAAACAGACCCAACTTTCAGGTCTGAAGTCAATTAAACAAATCATTTAGTGCATGTTTTGCATGCAGGTATTTCCAGGATTAGAGCCCTTGTAACTTTAATTGAAGAGGGGACTGTAGTCTTGGTAAGCAGTTTAATCTTTAAGAAGAACTTGGCAAAAAGAGACACCACCACAAAGGCAAAATGCCTGCTTTTCTGGGAGAAACCTCCTCGATTAGTGAAGCCTGCAATATAATCAAAGCAGCCACTGAATGTTGCTGCACTGGGGCTTGGATGTAGGAAACTGGATTTGAACTCTGGCTGCTCAGCCGCACTGCAAATCCAGTTCCACAGTCTGGAGGCATCAGAGTGAAAGCAGAGGCATTTCTCTAAGTTCACTTACAGCTATTAAAACAATAGAAAAAGAAAAGATGCTTCATCTCCTATAACGTAGAAATACTAATTCCATCCTCAGAAGAAAGCATATTGGGAAGAAATACTTTTTTCTCTAAGAATTCTTTCCCAGATCTTGCCTCATATGAACAAAACACAGGAAAAATATTCTTGTAATTTGCTGACAACATGCAAATACATTTTTGCCAGTGAGTGAAGAGAACTTGAACCAAAAAGTTAACTAATAAAATTAATTCCCTTCTTTTAAGGCATAAAGAAGTCTTTGTAAGTTGTGGAATATCACCCCTCATATAAGCTCTGAAAACTCTCTCTCTGTACAGCCTTGTCCATGTTGAACAAGTATCAGGATCAAGTGGCACAAAAGTCTTTTCTCATCCCGTGCCTCAGCCTTTGTGGAACTCAAAGCCACTGGCAATTGATGTTACATAGCCTGACCTTGTACTTCTTCAGCACAGAAACACGATGTGCAGAACGTTACCAGGCAGGGAGAAGAGGAGGCCATGGACAGATTTTCAAGTATTTCCAGTGAGACCACTCTGTGCTTCTCAAATAACAGTTTAAGTCAGTTTACGGGAGAAGTAAAGCAGCACCTCAACCACTCCCTGCAGAAAAGATAGGTCTTCCCACAGGTGAATAAAGCTGAATACACTGAAGCACGAAGGACTGCTCTGAGCTCAAAGCAAATTCCTCTACTTCCTCCTTTGGCACAACTCATTTCACACTCTATTCCCAACAGAGGTGGCTCAGCAGCAGCACCAGCATCTGCAGCAATACTATACTATGAGCTATAACTGGTTTCATCACCCTCTGCCCGATTCCACCAGAGACCCGAATGCAGCAACCCACTGCTGGCAAAGGAAACCAGGTACAAGCCAGCTGCCTCAGTAGAGAATCACCCACTTTTTTTTGGCAGCCATTCTTGTTTCCAGACAAAGGGTGTGAGCACAACTGTCACACGCCCTTCACAGTGAGCAGCACCATGCCGTAGAGGAAGGAGACCAGCCATCCAAGGAGGCAAGACTATCTTCTTGTTCACTGTGCAGTGGACAAGCAGGCACAGAGACCTGCAGAGCACTGCCTGCTAGTCCTGTTCTGGTCTGCATCCCACAGCAGATACAGGGCCTGAGGTGTTCACTGAGGACCCCAGAGCTTTATCACATTATGGCGCACACAATGTCCTATTATCACCCTCACAAGCTCATCTTTAAAAGAGGGAAAGAGATCCTCTGCACCCTGGGCTTACTCAACTTGGAAGCCCTAATCGCGGTGTAACAAACACCTGTTGTTAAGTACCACCATCCTACTGAATCCTACACGAATCCAAACTTACACAGTGTGTGCTGGAGATGATGACGGAGCTAGAGATGAAGCTCAGACCATCGTTCATACTGACTTGAAGAGCAGCTTCCCTGAAAAAAAATACAAACAACATAAGGAGTAAGTCAGGCCAGAGAGTCCATAACCCTCCACCAGGGAATATCACAATATAATGCACAGAAAAGCCTTTTTTACAGGTTAATTCACCCAGCCGGGGCTCCCTCCTCTGTGCTCCAAGGCACAACTGCCAACAAGCACAAGGGACAACGAATAAGATACACAGAAGAGCAACATAATAGAGCAAGATCAGGGAAGCTCATTTTCCCACAGGCAAAGTAAATATTTGAGTACAGAGGGGAAAAAAAATCCCAAAACATACATGCCGACTTCTCGTAGCACAGGTGCTGGGCAGAGTAAGTAGGTGTCTTCCACTACAAAAGGTTTCTCATCTGGAAAGAAGAAATAATGGGATTTATTACCTGGCCAGTAACACAGGCCTTAAAGAATATTTTTCCTTTCTTGTGATACCTAAACGAGGTCAAACACTGTACGAGGGACAAAAAGCTACTGCCCAGCAGTTGTTCTGAGGCAGCTGTAGGCACACCTTCAGCCCAGGGAGTTACGGAGTAAATACAAGGTAACCTCAGGAGAAAAAAATAATAATAAAAATTCAACATCTCACATCCGCCTCCCTTCCCCCTCAAAAGATGGGGAAATGGGGCAGCTGATGCTCCTTCTTCATTTCTTTGCCAAGCCCTTGTGAAAACTGTCTTGTTTTCAGGCTGCCACAGTTCTCTGTCATTCTCACTGGGGAAACATCATTCCACAAAGCCCTCTTTTGCCCCAGCTCCTGAGCTCTACCTGCCCCTGGGCAAAGGGGAAACCCTGCACCCCCGTCACCCACGCCTTGCCCACAGCACCC
Source organism: Nycticryphes semicollaris (assembly GCA_013400055.1). NCBI lineage: Eukaryota > Metazoa > Chordata > Aves > Charadriiformes > Rostratulidae > Nycticryphes > Nycticryphes semicollaris. The sequence goes on from VXBJ01002932.1 coordinate 285,851, forward strand.
TCCCCAGCTCCCTGCTGTCAAAATCCATCTGCCCGACACCTGCGCCACAACACAACCGATGTTACAAAGCTTTTTTGGATGGTCAGAGTAAATTATCACAGCCACTCTGCAGGAGAGCAGGTGGCATCACAACAGGTTATGTATAACTGGAAATAGCTGGGTCAAGAAAATTCTATATTATGGAAAATCTTGCACTTTGTGACAGACTTCTCTGAACCTAAATTGCACCTTCCAACCTGAATTATAACCTGGTTTTAAAAGTGGAGTGAGAAAAATTATCAATAGGCAACTACCTGGGAAAGAGGAGTATCAGCTAAATCAGAACTTTATACCATCCAGCTCTGGTGACCAAACAGACTGGGGATCCCAAGGAACTTCAGCCCATGTGCCAGCTGACCAGAGCTGAGGCAGATTGCCAGAAAACCAAGCAGACAGGCTGGGTGGTTTTTGGACTAGAAACCACACATTCCCACAGAAGGGTTTGATTCTGCTGAATCAGCATTTTCCAGAAGTACGTCACTGCATCGGAAAGCGTTCTACCAGCTGTACCTCCAGCCAGCTCGAGGGCCTTCGACAGAGATGCTTATAGACCAGCAATGAGCTGTTACCAAATATTAGTAGCTTCCTAAAATTTTTCAGTTAACATTTTATCTTGTTTGAAAGCCCCTCCTCTCCTGAAGGATTCCTTCCCCTTCGCTTCTCAAACTTGTAGGTTTCAAATCTCATCTTCAATCTCAAAGACTCTTCACAGAATCTGCCTGTTGGAAGGGACCTTTGAGATTGAGTCCAACCGTACACAAATACAAAAAACCCACAACACACATCCCCCAGCCCAAAACAGATCACCCAAACCCTACAATCTCGGCCACTAGAGCACACCCTGAAGTGCCACCTCTACACGGTTCTTAAACATCTCCAGGGATGGTGACTCCACCACCCCCCTGGGCAGGCTGTGCCAGGGCCTGACCACTCTCTCAATAAATAATTCTTCCTAATATCTAATCTCAACCTCCCCTGCCCCAACTTCAGACCGTTTCCTCTCATCATGTTGTTATTCCCTTGGGAGAAGAGGCCACCACCCACCTCTCTACACCCTCCTTTCAGGCAGTTGTAGAGAGCAAGGAGGTCTCCCCTCAGCCTCCTCTTCTCCAAAACTGAACATGCTTATCTCTATATACTGCAGGGTTGGAGAGACCTTCACTCTATGGGGCCACATGGAAACAGGAGGTACAGTTCATCACCACCTCACTTTGCTATTCGAAATACTGCCAGCAAACCCAGGGTCTCCAACCATCTCAAGTCTCTTCACAACCACATAGTGCAGTTACCCACCTGCCCAGGGCACATGTGACCCTGGCAACACTCAGTGCATCACTGACAGCAACGAGGGACAACAAGGATAACAGCTTCATCAAATAGTTTAGCAACCTGAGGAAGAGCTGAGCTCTTCTGGCTGTCTGGTCTTTTGGTTTTGAGGAAACTTGTGCAAATTACAATTCCATTTAAGGTGCCAGTGGAAAGAGGAAAAGCCACGAAGAGACACAGGCCAAAGACAACACAGCAACCTTCTCTAAAGTAATTGCTGCATCAGCTGTGAGCCTTGTTCACTCTTTACTTGGCTATCGAGATATATTTGTTCACAGGGATGGTGTCTAATAATGATTAGGGCAACAGCAGTAGAGCAGTACTGGTCCTGGCCCCGTTCTCAGTGGTTATCTCAGCAGCCTTCAGCACGTTTCACTGCAGTGGAAACATAAGGGATAGAGACTGCAAGGCTTTGTCCCCTCCTCATGCAGGAGCAGGACTCACCAAGCCAAACATTCTTTCCCAGACATTCCTAAAGGAGAGGTTTCCACTGAATACAAGATTGTAGAAAGCAGTAATATTGCTGCAGTAATTCCTATCACACATCACAATCCATAGTTCATACCAGTGTATTTCTTTGCTTTGGCTGCAACATAAAACATTATCTCCTCAGACAGGTTTGGAAATGCTTATGTTTTATATTCCATTAAAAAAAAATGCTAATGAAAAGTTGTAGCCTTTCCTGAAGTTTTCCTTATGTTCCCAGCTTCCACCAAATCCCATGCCTATATATACACGCTTGAATTTCTGGGTTACCCACAGCAGTCATTTTCTTAAGGACTGTTTGACACAAGCAAACAGCTGAAAGCAAAGCATTTCAGCCAGATGCCTGGTTTTCACAGACAGGCGTCGCTTCTGCATCCCAGCTCACCTACCGAGAGCAGCCTTGGAGCTTCTGTGGTCCCTCCAGATCCCTGCTCCTGCTGTTGGGCTGCAAAGTACCATGTTATCGCTGTTTTCCCACAGTGAGGTCACATATGAACATTTCCACCGCACTAGCCATCAGGAGCAGGTGTGTTCAGCACAAGGGCATTCCTTTGCCATCCCATACTACCTAAAATATTACTCCCTCGTTAACAGAGAGGACAGAGGACAGGTGTTGGAAGCCTGATGTGTATGATACAGTGCATTCCCTGCACTCCCCAGGGCAGGGGTTGGGGTGAGCTCACATCATACACAGGCCCTGGGTTTTGCACTGGAGTTGCCAAACCAAAGCAGCAGCATTTCCTGCTCTGCACAAGCAAAGGCAGATGCGCAGAGGTGGCAACTCTGGCCCTCCAGTTCTGTTCTCACCCTGATTTATGAAGGTATCATTAACTCCCATAAATTTATGACATCGTCTCAGCGCACACTCGCCAAGAGAACAAAGACCGATGTCTTGTTTTCTCCTTCGCTAACACTGGCAGCAAAGGCCAAACAAGTCCCCAGTGCCAGCATTCACTGAAAAGCTGGCTTAATTTTGCAAGGCATTTTACTTAGATCTCATTAGCTTTTTGTTTCTCTTTCTCTCCCTTCCCACTCCTAACTTGCACTAAGGCCTAGGCCTCTCTTGAAAGTTTATCAGACTCAGAGTCCCAAGAGGGAACTCATGGCTGGCCAGGCTGGCTACAGGCAGAGATTATTTTGTTTGGAGAATGTTTGTGTTTCACCACAAAAATGAGTGACTATTTTCCTTTGCTCTAAACAAAAGAAGATCCATTTGGTTTGCATAACTCTGGCCATCCGACTCCTTCCTGGAAAACTAGCATAGGGAAAAGCAAACAAAACAACCCTCCTCATCCGCTCTTGCATCTCGATCTGGAGGATGCATTTGAAAGAACACCGCTTTTCTCATCTGCTAGAAAAAGCTCACTGTATCCCTGTGCAGCAAGAGATGGGTCTCGAACGCTCCCAAACTCTAGATCTCATGCCAAATTCTGAATTCTGTGGTTTGGCCTCCCCTCAGCTGACAATAGTAGTGGTTAGGGCCATGGAAGGAGGGGAGGGAGGGCTCGACTGGCTGTGGCTGACTTTGCTGCCCAGGCAGCGACTCCTGGTCCCGGCTCGGCCGCCAGCTGCGTGCGACCGAGGAGAAACCACTCTGCCTCCTGTCCCAGCTTCGTAGAAAGGATGCCCAGGCCTCGGTCACATCCCACCCCAGCTGAGGGTAGAGCTGGGAATCTTCAGGAAAAGCTGCAGTGCCTCACCCTTCAGAAAGTCTGCCCACAGTAATGATACAATTTGCTCCTTACCCACACACCTCCAACCCAGCAAAAGGAAGTTCTCACTGTACAATCCACCCCTCCCTGGACCCGCAGTCGTGGGTAACTAGAACTAGTCACTCCTGAAACATAACCCGCTCAGAGCAGCGTGAGGAAATGAAGAAGGGTCAAGCATCTCACAAGAATACATCTGTTTTCTGTGGCTGGCCTTTCAACAAGGTACTTTCTGCTGCTCAAGTGCCTGCAATTCACTACCCGGCATTCCTACACCTTTGAACAACTATCTGTAGCCTGTAAAATCTATTATTCCCAGCAACAGTGAATAGTTTTCATTTGCCATTAGCAGGGTGTAACCTTTTGGCAAGCCAGCACTTGGAATACTTCCCAAATAATAAAAGCCTCAATATATGCACAATGTTTTAACACAGAAGAGCAAAACTCAATAAAAGAGAGGTACAAAAAAAAAAAAAGCCCCAAAAGGTGACCAAGAGAGATCACAGAGCTTTCTTTCAGCCATATAACCAAGTTAAAATGAACAGCCTTTTCTTTGATTAACATTTCATCCCAAAAGCAGTGGCATGCTGAAAACTGACTGCAAAGAGCCCTTACAGAAGGGTTTAAGACAGCACATTTTCATATTGCCACCGCAATAGCCAAAGCACCGATTGTTGGACTCGTGGTATCAGCAATACTTTAGCCCAGAGAAGGCTCTAAAAGCTGTTTGCCAACGTCCCATGGATCACAGCCTAACAATTCCCTTCTGCTATCCCTGTGTTTGTGATTCACAGTCAACTAAAGTACATCTCAGAAAATGCTCTGACCCAGCCTTCTGTCACTGTCGGAGAGAAGACTTTGGTCCATCAGGCCAGAAGAGCTGGACAGGGTGGGACTCCGGCTGCTCTCATGTAAGATTCTCTCTTGGGAACATCTCTGCAACAGCAACTGCTCTCCTCTACCTCAGCCCGTGGAGATGGGTAGCTCTGAGCCAGCCTCAGCCCTGAGCCCATCCATTTTCTCTTTGGCACCTTGGAGGGGACAAAACACCACCACAGTTCCCTGCTCCACCTACCAAAGCACAATCTCTCTTCATCCTGGCTGACTCCTCCTCTTATGCCCCTCCTTGTAAAAACTCTACTTGCAGAGTTGTCATTTCAAACCCATTTTGCGGGGAGATGGGAATGTAAAAAGACACTGGAACACTCTGAGGTAGAGAAACTGCCAACGAGAAAGACCCATAAATAAAAAAAAAAAAAATGTTTTGTTAATGCTGTAATGAAAACCACATTGAGCTCATGCTGTAACTGCTCGGCTTTGTGTAGGGACACATGAGCTTTGAATGCCAAAGCCATTCGGAGGAGAGTTAGGGGATGGGGGAAAGAGACAGATAAGCACAGAACAATGAGATCACATTCATAAACAGTCTCTAGATGGAGAGACAGGATCTGGAAGGAATCGCTTTTTCTCCGATGGGTTCATCTGCTGTGCATACAGTTTTGTTCAACAAGCACACATAGCTTCGAGACTACTAATAGCACTTGGCAAGGCACCAGGCTACTAATTTGCTCGTGCTCCCAACTGGCAGCTGGGAGAGCGGCACACACAGCACAGCAGCAGGGTCATGGCCAGGCAGGAGACCCGCTCCGGCACCGCAGCAAATTGGGCTCATTTCCACAGATGTCCCAGCAAGAGACCACCTTGGTCCCCTTACGGTACCGGTAAGTGAGCTCAGCAAAGCACCCTTTGATGCTCAAATAGTCTCCTCCTCGCTCAGCCCAGGTTTTCCTGACTGCTCTGTGCTTGTTTCCTCCACACGTGGGCTGGGCAGCGGCAGAGAGAAGTCTGCTGGAGGTAAACGCTCAGGAATCCTGTATTAAACATTCCCACACTGCAATTTGCTGGAGGCTTGGGGAGCGTTTGAGGGAAGTACAATCATTTCTACTGTTCTCAGATTCTTTGTCAAGCAATGGCTTGGGCCATCCCTCCAAATAGGATGCCAAGCTCACCTTGGTGTATGTTTTCACCTAGGAATAATGAGAGGCATTCACTGCGTCCTTCATAAAGGTCACACTTCCAAAAACACCTGAGGGAGTTCAGGATGGACAGTCTCTAGCACCACAGTGTAAAGAGGGAAATGTAACTATAAGAAAACGAAAGGAGAAGATTCACTGGAGGGTTAAAGTGACGTGATCAAGTGGGAAACATCGGGATTAGAGAGTCAAAGTGCAAAGTAAAACGTTCCTGAGCTAAGACTGACCAGGCTGTGAGAGTGTAAAGAAAATACCACAGAAGTAGTACCTCACTGCCAGGAAACAGGAAAGATGGGGAAAATGGAGAAATCTGCTTGGCTTTAAAAACAGAAGATAGTTTTTAGAAGGCATTTGTTGGGCAGTTTTGGGACACAGTTCCCTATACAGCTCACTCTGCTGATACCTGGCAAATCCCTGCTCCCACTGGCTTTGCTTCATTTTCCCTCACGTCTGGTACTTGGTGCTGAAATAAAACCCCCAAAATAATCAGGCTAGGGTTGTGCAAAGGACCAGTTTTGGCCAAGCATCCAGAGCATTCACTAGAATGCAAAAGATCTAGCCCCTCCCCTGCTGTGGGGTATGCTGTTTCCTCACCAATCTTTCATCTCTCTCCTCAGTTTTAAGTTGCCTGGGACAGAGCTGCCTCTATGCCCAGAACTATCTTTGCTGGATCCTGCACAATCTGGGCAAACAAAGACATTTTAGCACCACAAAGTAGTCATAAGTCACCGCAATGGATAATTACTTTTAACTCTGTGCAGTCTGAAACCAATTCTCCCAGGTCCTGTTGCTGGCAGAAGACACCCTGCTGTTGAACATGCATCTGATGACAGTTCTGCTCAGCCAAATAGTCTTCATGGTTTCTACAGATGTTCCTTTTTTTTTTTTTCATCCCATAGCTATGAACATTATGAGCTGATGCTCTCTTCACCTGCCACTTTTCTCTGCCAATAATCCCAAGAAAAATCCATTAGCTCATGCCCTTAACCTCAGCAAGTCTTAGCTGTGCTGGTCTACATCTCATCTGGGACAATTTAAGGTTTCAGGAACTGTTGGCTTAGCATTATCTTTAGGAACACCTCCCTCTCTGATACAATCAGAGGCTGAGAGGTTTCAAGCAAACAAAACCAGCTGAGCTATCCAATCTCCATAAGGTTTCTATAAAATTCTCATTGGGTTAAGCTGTTTGCAGCTGAGTGCCACAAAGACACACTGAGAACATGGGCTGGAGCTGCAGGCTCCAGCAAAACAAAACACCAAGATACATTCTCACAGAGAGCAACTTAAAGTTAACAGAGCTGGGCCAGTTCCCACCAGGAGAGAAACAGGGTTGAGAATATTGATAAGCAACTATTGAGCTCCTTCAGACAGGGAACAGTTTGAACTCAGCACCTGAGGTTGTGGCCTCTTGCTTCTAGGTCACTGCACCAAAGAAATCCACTGCTGTGCAAATCTTGGTCCCCCAAAGGGATCTGGTCTGAGGGATGTTCAGGACTTAAACCAAGGCCAAGCTACAGCAGGGTGACATGGGTACTGCTAAATCTTGCAACTTTAGGGGCTTCTGTCATGCTGAGAGGTGGTCTTGTAACTCCTACAGCTTCCATTATACACATCCCAGCATTTCTTAGCTTGGAAGTACAACTGCTTGAAAAATCCTCCACTAACATTTCTCTTGAACCGAAAGTAGCTTCCTCCACAAAGTGGAAATTTTCACCCAAATTATATGCTTTACATGAGATGTTCTCATTTTAATTGAAACAAGCCAGCAGACACGCAAACTAAGAATGCTACAAACTGTCAGCTTCCAGCAACCAAACCCAAAGGCTTTTGGGTTTGTACCACAGAGCTTCAGGCTTTTGATGAAAAGAACACTTCTGAATATTTGAACAGCAATTTCATTTCCATCAGAACCTTCCAGGTGGAGAGAGAAGGGAAGGTTTCCTGCCCAGATCTAGAGGAGGCTTGCTAACACACAAGGTCCAAACAAAGCTTTGGATCTGAACTCTGGGGAGAAACCAAACATAATTCAACACTATTGGAGAAGAGGAGACTGAGGGGAGACCTCATGAATGTTTATAAATATGTAAAGGGTGAGTGTCAGGAGGATGGAGCCAGGCTCTTCTCAGTGACAGGCAATGACAGGACAAGGGGCAATGGGTACAAGCTGGAACAGAGGAGGTTCCCCTTAAATATAAGGAAAAACTTCTTCACAGTGAGGGTGAGGGAACACTGGAAGGGGCTTTCCAGAGAGGTTGTGGAGTCTCCTTCTCTGGAGACATTCAAAACCTGCCTGGACACGTTCCTGTGTGACCTGCTCTGGGTGTTCTGCTCTGGCAGGGGGATTGGACTAGATGATCTTTCAAGGTCCCTTCCAATCCCTGATATTCTGTGACTTAAATGCAGCCATGATCCAAATCTAAGGAGTTCTGGCCACATGTCAGGTTTGGGTCCCAATTTTATGCAGCCTAAAAGGAAGGGCATGAATCTGTGGCTACCTCTGCTGTTCTTTTTTGAAAGCCACCTCTCACGTGTTCACGTATCTCAGCACTTATCTCTGGGCTGCACAGGAGGTACCTCCAAAGCACTTAGTTCACCATATCCCCTCCACCCCAATGCTTTTACTCAGATCCCCCTCCTTCCCTACTGCTCCCTCTAATGCCGCCTGCCCCTCCCCTGGACATTTAGACCTCCAGCTTCTGCTCTTCATGTCCTCAACACTCATCCTATCTGCATTGAGCAACAGTAAACCACAGCCAGCCAAGCCTTCTGCTTAGTGACACAAGAGCTGGCAATTCCAGAACCTGCCTACCAGTGGAACACTACAAAAGCCACTCAGGACAAATTACACACATTCACTGTCCTGGGCCTGCCCCCTGTGCCCAGTGACAAGCCCCACAGGGCCAACAGCCATAGCAAAGTGTTGCCTTGCTCCAAAGAGTAAATTACACAGATGCCCAAAGCACAAGCAAGTGCAACACTGAGCCATTAGATTGTCACATGTAAGAAACTAATTCATGCATTTCTTTTACACTCAAAAGGGTCAGGACTGCCTCCAAAATGATCAGGCAGCTTCTGAACAGATTCCATGTTAGAGAAGATGAATTCTGCTGTCACTGGTGGTATTAGCTATGAGTTATGCTATCTGGTTTCCTCTGTGGGTCTGCAGGCATGCCAGGGGAAAACAATAGGATCATTAGTTCTTCCAGCTACATGGCTCTCAGCACACTTCACAAAAAGACCAGACATTCAGGGTCTAATTTGCTTCTCTTACTCCAGTTCTTCTGCTCGGTGACCTCTGCAGAGGAAGCATCATTCCAAGCTGCATCCACAGAAGCAGTGCCTTGGCCAGTGCTCCAGTGCAGCTTTCCAACCAGAGTGTTTCTTTAAGCTACGCAATAGGGGCTGCTGAGCACCACAGAGTACAGGTGAGGAGAGAAACATCTGATCTCACTACACACGTAACCCAGCCAGACACATCTATCCATACTCTTCACAGCCAAGTTTCCTCTCTTCCCTAATTTGTCCCCTCCATTACTCAAGCTTCTCTAGTCACATCCTTGCTGTCAGAGATGCAGTGTACAATACCACCAGCAATTTTTCCTCTAAAAAAAAAATAATAATAAAATACCACTTCTGCAAGTTTAATAGCTCTTCATCCCATAATTATTACCTTCACAGTCAACATATGTAAAGATCCACAATGTTTTGCAAGCAAGTACCTGCCACTGTAGAGTCAGGAAAAAAAAAAAACAATAAATCAAACCAACTTACTGAGAGTAACTGTGTCGTTGATCCTGAAACTGCAGAGCACTCTGTCCACGTTGCGGGCGTGACGAAATCCATTGCCTCTCACCACAACCTGAAAGGACTCTGCAGCAGAGACAGAGGATTAGTGACACACAGCAAGGCAAAGGATGGTCATTTAGACAAAACACAGGTGTTGAAACTTTTCACTTGATCTCTTGAGCTAAGATTTGCAGCTTAACAATTGTTATGTTGAAAAAAATCGTTAAAAATTCAACTTCCACTCTCTCCCTACCCAATTTCTATTTGAGATTTTAGAAACGGGAAATTATACACAACACAAACATTTTTGCTGAGCTGCAGTGAAAACATGAAGCTTCAGAAACACTGAGTGTTCCCCTCCCCAGGTTGCCATTTGACACAGCAGAAAGGTTTGGGTGAAGAAAGGCAAAAGTATCCTTCATAAGGAAAAAAAAAACCTCTTCCAATGGCAGCTAATCTGTTGAAGTTCAAGTGCTAATTTCCTAGGTACCTGCAAAATTGTCCCTGCTGCCATGAGTTTTGTCCCACAGGTGAACTGTACAATGACCACGAGTCCTTGACTGGGCTCGTTTCCATACAATGACAGGGTGGTTCGTCAACTGATGGGCTTCCCAGTCTCTGGACACGGGCTACGATCTCTGAGTCTGCCCGCGTTTCCCCAAGTCTTCCCCTTTCCTGCTCTTCCAGATCAACTCTACAAGGTCACTGCAAGCCATGGCACAAGCAGAAAGCATCAAGGACAGTCACCCACCCCTGAGGGCTGAACCAAGTGGTGCTTTTGGAAGAAGCAGGGCTGAGCAATGAGATCACATCCTCACACTCTCTGCTGTCCCTTGTTATTTCAACTGCTTGAACCTAGTGCTGGGAAAGGTTTACAAACTTCCCGCAGCCATCAGCATTAAGACTGCCTTGCAAGGAAAGCACCATTTTCAGACTTTCAGGTTTTGAAACAGGGCCATAGTCCCAGACAAGTTCTGGCAGCAGAGGGAGGGACTCAAACTCTGCAGTTCTCTGTGGTGAAGGAAACAGCCCCCCCAGTGCCTGTTACTAACTGGGAGAGGCACTCGGGTAACCTCCACCGATGTTTCGCTGTTGAATGTGGTTTGAACACAGAATGTTTCACCACCCAAGTCAATGCAGGAGTAATCACAGTGCGCCAGAACCACCACCCTGGTTTTAAAATTCCCAGGAGCAACAAGGAACATAGATTTTTGCAGATGCAAAATTTTCCCCTTGCACTTTACAGTCCCCATCTTCCTTCATCTCCCTTAAAGACTCATACACTGTACTTGTCAAGAAAAGCAGATTTGCTCTGGAATCTGGGCTCTCTTCCAGGTCCCACTCATTTACAGCCAAGCTGCAAATCATCCCACCACATCTAGCCAGTGGAGCTGCCTCACAGGCCCATTATGTGCTGTCCAAGAGCATTTGGGAAGAACGGGGGAGAAGAGCTCTGTTCTGCAGTGCGGGGGCTGAAGAATACTTAAGAGAAATCACAGAAGTCTCAACTGCTGGGGAATGAGAGTTCAAGTACAGTCAAAGAACAGCGTATCAATGATGTCAGATTAACCACGGGGATCCTGTCTGTGCTGGAGGCTGAAAAGAACAGATACAGTATGGACCCTGCATGTCTGTGTTGATGCAAAACCAAATCATCAAGAAACGTATTTCAGAACGTTGTGGTGCTGCTGAAATTAATTTCTCAAGTGTTTGGGACCAGTCTGCAGTGCAAGAGCAGCCTCAGGTAACACAAAGCTCTCACGTTCTCTCCTTCCAAACTAAAACAAAAAAAAAAAAAAACACAAAACCCACAAGCAAAAAAAACCAACCCAAAAAACACCCAAAAAACCAGGAAAACCTGCCACCACTCTCCAAGGATGTGCACAGACACAAGAAAACAGGCAGTATCAGAGCTACCCCTCCAAAAATTTACTTCAGAAGACACTAATGCATGTAGCTTTCCGATTTAATGGCACTTTCATCAGTCTCAAAGTCCTAAATGATTAAATTAGCTGCAGTTTGAGAGCAATGGAGTATTTGTCCAAACTTGGCGATGAGGCCTTGGATTGAGCATCTGAATAATTGTTGGCATTTTTCAAGGTTAATATTGGTTCTCTTGTGAAGTACTGGCCACAATCCAATATGAAGGGTTTCTATAAAACCCCTCTAGGTTTCCTGTCAGCTGGCTCTGCAGGATACAGCTGTACATCACCCCTACATCCTCTGTAAGACACAATGAAGATGTGCACAAGCCATTGACAAGCATATGAGAAAGTGCTAAAGATGTTTATAAATGATGGCTATAAATCATCTTCTGGCTGACACCACTACATAAGCATAAATGTGTATCACTTGTACAACCATGTAAATATATTATTAAAACTGTCAGTATGCAAAGTGGGTCTGAGTGTTCACACAATTTCATTTTCTTTCCCAAGCATCTGTGGAACATCACTGCACTGTATCAGAGATTGCCATGACAACAATCACCTACCATGCTGCAGGCAGACAGAACACTGTCTTGGAACCTTTTTTATTTAAACACAGGAACTATTGAAATGGCCAGCCCAAATGAGAAATAAAGAAGTACTGTAATTCCTGTCAATTACTCCAGCCTGGCTTCAAAAAGCAAAACTGCTGTAGAGGCACACACGGAATGCAAACCCGATGCCTGGCACTGACTGGGCATTTCACCTCGTGTCTTGTACCTGCTGGGAAAACATGGCTGTCTCTGTATGTTTAGGTGTCCAGGCAGTTGTGTCAGGAACAGGGGATGCAGGAAGGATGATTAAAGCAGCTGCTCTGGCAGTAATAACTGGATTTCTTATTTGGACTACCAATTTAAGAAAAAGGAAGATTCAGAACTTGTCAGAGACTCATCCTTCCCTACGAAGCCCAGCTCTGCTCCCAGCCTCTCTACTCCAGGAGCTGCCCAACATTCAAGGGACAGGAAACACTTCACACGATGTGAAGAATTCGCAGGAAGCAGACAGAAGAGGTTGAAATGGGTCTCAAGCTTTCTTTGAAAAAGGCTGGGTTCTGCTAAAGGCAGAAATGCTCGCCAAGACTTTACAGCCACAGGCACAAAGCACAGCCCTGTTAGAACAAGCACACAAAGCAGGGCAGCACCATCCACCCAAATCAGCTGAATGAGGTTTAAATTCTAGTCCTCAGATACTGGATCAACCTTAAATGCCAAAGAAACGTTCAAAGAATATTAGAAGCCTTTAAATCAAAGTGAGCTCATTTGACTTTCTTGCTAGTTTCTTAGGAAGCACTTCCCTCGATAAACCTCCAAGATGATGAAATTACGAAACTCCAGACCTAATCACAAAGCCTTATTTTCTGATTTGGTTTGTAATTTTGCAGCATGTCTACTTCAAGCTTGGCACAGTCGGGCTAAGGCGAAGGTTTGGCTAAAAACCAGTTAGTCAGAACTGCCTTTTCTGTAAGAAAATCCCATTTGACATCATTTGGCAGAAACAGGAAATGTGTAAGTTACTGTAAAAAGAAAAAGAAATTCACTGAAAATTCCTTTTGCGTTCTCCAGCAATTAGAGATGGGAAAAAAGATGTATTTTAGGTAACAGGAACAACCTGGGCCTCAATTTATACTTACCCCCTGCACATATACTGGAAGGCTCTGCCGCCAGGATTTCTATACAGGATTTCTTCAAAATCTAAAAGACAGAGAACATGTCATGAAGTACCTCAGGCTCGTTTCTATAGAAACACAAATCCGCAAGCGTGAGAGCATGTTTGTTCCCACATAAATGCTTAACTCAACATAGCACCATCCATCTCACAATTGTGCCATCTTCGCTTCTTTAAGCCAACCAGGCAGGTCTCACTGCTCTTCCTCAGTGAGCTGGTGCTGCAGAGGAAGGCAACGGATGCCACCCGCTCCCCAGGGTCTCAGCACAAGCTCTCCTGCGTCAGCGGTAACACGTTATTGCGCAGACTCTGATCCCTAACGACTGAGCTGCACTCCGAAGGGTTTGTGAGAATGTCATCACTCTCCCTTTGCAGTCCTAGACAGGACTCTTCTGGAGCCCAAAACTTGGAGTAAAACATCACAAGTTTAAGCCACGCTGTTTACTTTTGCAGGAAAACATCCGAGGAATATCTATGGTAGTGACTTCTCAAGCCTCAGGGCAGGGGTTCAAACCTTTTCAGTCTTTAGTCTGCTCTGAGATCATACCAGAGTGCATCCTCAGTGTTGCATTGTGATTTCAAATGAAGATGGATGGACAATTGGTCTTTACTTAAGCCAAACAAATCAAGCACTATGTCTTGTAAGGGTTGGCACTGCCTTTAAACCACTGACATGTAGACAGGGATTTACACAAGCACTTCGGCATCAGGCTTGGCAGACTGCTCACAAGCCACCAGGAGTGTGCTGGAGTCACATATTCCTTATGCCCATTCGGTGTGGAGCTGCTATTCACCTGCAGCAGCCTTTGCCCTGCTCCAAAGACCAACTCAAATTCTTCCCTGCACACAGTCAGCAACGTTGTGACGGTGTCCATGAGCCCCTCTGAGAAGGGCAGCAGTGACCGAGAGCTGTGGGTGTTCAGCACGGGGCTGAGCAGCCCCCAGAGCAGGCGATACCGAGCAAGATTTAGGCCAGCTCCAAGAGGCAAGTAAATGTCAGCCAAGCACCATGACTCAAATCCAACATGAAAATTATTTTCCCAACTTCAAATTGAAACATCTGTAAGGACAGCAACCAATACAATACATTTTGTAAGAAAAAGATGGATAATCTTTTTCTTCACAATCATGGTGCTCTGCCTCAAGTACCTAACTGCTAAAGGCACAGGTAAAGCCATGATGTATTGTTTTAAAACTTTCAAATAACAGTTTGAGTTACTCAGAAACAGGCGTGGTAGAGACTGAAAGAGTACCAAGGGGCTGAAGGAACCAGGACGGTCTGAGCTGCTGGCAGCCTGACAAGTGAGGAGAAAGGAGAGTTGCAGGAACAAGGTTATACAGGAACTGTCAAGAGGAAAAAAAAGAGAGAGTCAACAAGTTGAGAACTGACTTAAAAGCACTAGAAGAATTTGAAAGGGAGAATAAGGAAAATACACAAAAAATAAAGAGGACTGTAAGAACACTCTTCCAAAGTATCCATGGGTACCAACCCATCCATCTGTCCTTCCATCTCCTGTGAGCCCTCTACTACCCGTCCCCTTCTCATTCCAGGTTCTGCTTCTCTGAAGATACACCATTTTTCTTGCAAAGCAACAGCCGGGGCTAGTGAGTACAACTAAGAGCTTGCCACTTTTCCAAGTGCTTTTCCTCTCTGCTGAGAAATGTCTCCCTTAAGAACAGAATCTTTTCACGTTTTTACAAGTTCCCAAATTCATTCGATTCCGCTCCCCCCTCCCTCTGCATCCCAAAATATTTTAATATATACTTCTTCTCTTTGTTGCCTTGCAGCAACAGAGTGAAAGAAAAGTAGGCAAATGAGCTGGAGGAAAAAAAAAATGCATGAAAAATGCAATCAATATTTAAAAAAAAAAGTCAGATAAAACATCACATGATTAAGTTTGAAATTCATGACTTATATGCAGCCTTTTGCAAACATTCATCCTGTAAACCAACTTGGGGGTGGGATAGCAGGTGTCTCAACTAGATGATGCAGAGCTTCCTTCCAGTCCAATCCAAGCCATTTACGTGGCCATAAAAAGCTGGCTTTAATGGCCTTTTACAGTGCCAACTGCAATATTTATTTTGATTTAGAATAATAAGTTTCCAATGCTCCAAGCACCCACCCAAACTTAAAGTGAAAACCAGGCAGCAGTAACCACTGCAAAAGAATTCCTTTAGGTCTCTTCCTCACCATAAAAATGAATTCAAAAAGGGCTTCGACTTAATTGGAAGAGGTTTCATCAAATCTTCTGTTTCTTTCCTCTCCCAAGGAGTGCACAGCCTCCTGTGGGCTGGAGGTGCCCTTCACTCACTGTGGGCTGGCTCCCCAGGAAAGCAAAATAAAATGCAAGAGCAGTGATGCAATGTCCCTGCTGAGCACCCATAAACAGCTCCGAGAGCATACACGGGAGATCTGACTCCACATCCTCATTTTCAGAGGGAAAATTACAACAGTTTGGCTTAACTCAGTAACTAACTGCAGGCCTCAAGGCAGCTTGCCTTGGCAGCCATGCAGAAAAGGGTTTGAAGCACGTGCTCACTCTCGGTGAGGAAGCATCCCGTTGTCTTTAGCAGCACACGCTTAATGACCATGCTCAGATTCCCATATCAGTCTCCTCTTGTACTCGATGGGGCTCCTGGGAGCATCTCCTGCTAATATTTGTTCACATGCTAAATAAAAAATACAACAGCCTTGTGGAACCAGGGCTTTATTTGTAGCTTCTCTCTCTGTCAGGGCAGAACTGAATTTAGCACCACCTGTGACTAATTTAATTCCTCCCAGACAACACATTAAAGGCCAGGAGCAGCCCTGCAGGTCACCTGGGTCCTTTTAGAAACAAAGGGAAGGGGAGTGAAATTCTGGTGCTGCCGGAAGCTTTCATTCAGTGTTCTGGTCCACAACCTCACAGACAGATTATTTCACCACAGCAGCTGCATATTTTTTATAAGTTCAGGGTTTTTTTTCCACTAAATTTGGGAATTCTAAATTAGCAAACAGGCTGCTGAAGTTTAATAGAAGGTTACTGCCTCATCGGTGTTGGTGCAAATGACCTCCAGTCTGAGGCTAGGTACTCATTATCGGGCTCTGCTGAATTACTAAGTAACAGTCTGTTGCCAATTACAAAACAGTAATTTATTTATGAAGTCTTTCCTGCCCAATAATATCTGCATGAGCTAAGCAAAATAAATATATTTAAGTCCTTTTTAAAGATGCATTTGGGGGAAGAAAGCAGTAGAAAGCATGATCATACTCTACTGAAGTAACAAGAAACACTATACAGTTGAGACTGGAGGCTCACATTCTGTAATCAAAGGTAAGTGAGCTGCCCCAGCCAAGAAGCTCACGTTGCTGACTTTCTCTTGGCCTGTGTAGGGAGCCTGGCTCTGACACACGACAGATTCAGAATATTGCTGTGAAGCTCCTGCTCTGAACTGCCCTCTGGAGATCCCACCCTCCCTCACCGGTGCAGAGCTTCAGACACCCCAGGCAGCGTACAGGGAATATACTATTTGCGGGTGGAGTTTGCACAGTGAGCTCAGGGTGAGTGTGTAAAAGCATCACCACATTTCTCATACATCTACCAGGTGCCCACATCAAGTTCTTACAGAAGTCACCACTTTGCACATACCCAACACTGCACTTTGTGTAACACAAGTATGCAGAGACAGTAGGTTTCCAAGCTAAAATCTCCTGAGGAGAAGGAGTGCATTGAACTGTCCTATCAATTCTCAGAGCTGAGGTGAGAACTGGAAAATACCGAGGGCAGGTGGACACCACTGCAAGGGGATATGAATGGAGTTCACAGGAAATTAAACTTAAAAGGATGAATCATTTATACAATTTATAGAGATAGGAGACAGTTCCACAAACTAGTTCATATACCCATTTCTTATACATCAACTGCTTTGCAAGCATTTTGCAGCTCACTTAGAGAGTCTAAGGCCCTTCCAAGGGACCCACAATTACATCTCTATTTGAGGTAAGCTCCGAGGTAGAGCCACTGTTTAACACATGGCAAGGGCTGGGGAGCATTCTTTTTCCAAGTGACTGCTCTTTCAGTCAGTTGCTGTCGAAGGCAGAGCAGTGACAGGACCCTATCCTGACTTTCATTTTCCATGGCCTCCAGCATTCCCACCAAAGATATACTGGGCAGCAGATGAACTTGAGTTTCAGGTTTTCCTTCTATGACTTCCTCCATTTGCTTTAAATTGGCTTATTGTGATCTACAGAAATTCTTCATGGAAAAGAAAAATTTAAGAAGTTACTTCAGTTCCTTCCATTTGTTTCCCAGCTTATAGCAATCAGATGTCTGTCTCTCTACCAGATTCCTCCCTCCTAACAAACTCCCATTTAAACATGGGGGAAGCTGAAGTTTTAGCAGTGGCTTTTTCACTAAGGGAGAAAAAGCAATTGGTTTGCTTAAGAAAAAACCCCTCACATTGGAACTCTCTCAGGAGAGAAATGACCAAAACCTACAGTGCACTGAATACCTTCAGCTCTCACTAAGAATCATGGTTTTAAGAATAACTACAGCACGACACTATTTTTAGCTCATTTAGGCACAGCCTCCATGACACAGCCTGAATACCTTGGTGGCACTTAGTGGGGGACAATCCTGCTGGGAAAGCACAGAGCAGAGCTCCCTGCAGCTGCTAACTTAAAAAACTTGGTGGCTCCCACAGAAAAGGAAGGGCAAGTGGTGCACTGAAACATCTGCAGACCCACCACCCTGAAGGGCAGATGTAGGAGCCCAATGGAGGCCAACCTCAAGCTCCACCACTCCCAGCTCCCACCCTCTTTCTCATTCCAGAGGGACTGCTAAGACCATCGCCTCTCTCCACACAGAGGGTCAAAAAAAGATCTGCTCCTCAAGAGAAGGGGAGGAGGGAAGAGTCAGGCCTCCTCAGAATACAGGGCAGCTCACACTAAATCACTGCAGACTGGAACAGACCCAGCACTTCACATTTCTAGAGTTGATTTCAAGCACTAATCTCCCGTAGGCTCATCGTTTTCTCTTTCCTTCCTCTGTTATATCAACCAGCAGCTAGAGTCTAACCAGTCCCCTCTGCACACAGCTCAGTGTCCTTGCTGCACCAACTCTTTACACTGGAATTGAAAGAAGCTTCCAGATCTCAACATTTCAACACAAATGCTTTGTTTGCTCTAAGACAGAGGTGTCTGCCACTCTCCAGCAAGTCAGCTCCAACCTTTACTGATCAATTACCCTGTGACTACACTTCCTTGTGACTCTCCTTTGCAGGGCTGGTAGATCTTACACCAGGCAACCAAAGCAGTTCTTCACCAGGTTCCTGGAGGCTGAAGCCTTCCCATTCCCTTAACTGTAGCTGGAAAGGGAGGCAGGGCTGCTGCTGGGATTCATTAAAAACAGCTGCAAAGGGAATGCAAAGCTGGGAAGCAAGCTAGGGGTTTGGGTTTTTTGCTGTTTTGTTGCTTTCTTAGATGACGTGCAACACCTGATTGTTCCAGAGAATTGAGGCAGTAGCCCCACACTTGGACGGTGCCAGGAAAACCAATAAACCAAGGATTGTATTCCATCTACATGCAAGAGCACTAGGGAAAATTGAGCCTGTGCTGAGGGAACAGTTTTGCTTGGTACTACATGGTCACAGTGGGTAACCACTGTAAACACAGAAATCTGAGCCCCCCGGTGAACCTGCCCCTCCCCAAATTCAAGCAGGATATTTCATCTGTGTTTTATCAACTAAAAAGCATATACCAAAATGAATAAAACACGTGTCCTTCAAAGGATTTCACATCCTTCTGTGTAGCCATGGGAAGCAATCTAATTAGAACAGTAAAAGGATACAACTAAGCAAAAGGAACAGAAAAATTCTGAAAGCTACCTCAAAACATATTATTCCTAGTGAACACTTGGCACATTTTACACTTATAATGAAAATGGCACACACATCCTCTCATATATTGCCTTTCCTGCCCAGTCAAGGGAAGCCTTGGTCCAAGGATTAGGCCACTCCAAGTTTTAGAGCTAGAAACAGGGATGGCTCATCAGGCACCCTTATTTGCCAGTAGAGACCATGGAGCCATTTGCACAGCTCACACATGGAGCCAAGGGAAAGGAATCACTCTGTGCCCCTCCCGCTGTCAGCTGGACGGCTGGCTCTTGGCCCAGCTGCACAGAACGGGCCGGCTCTTACTGCACCCAGCCCTTAGAGGAAACATCAGGAATTGATCCATCTCAATTAGGAAAACCTAAGTCTGGAGGGGAACACGAAGTAGCCCATTTGTCTGGAGGCCCAATGTAGCAAGGTGAGTTTGGGGGATTTTGGCACACGCAGCAGGATTCCCTTCCCCATTCTAAGCAAGCAGGAAGTGACAGAAGGGACACTAATCAAGCTGAAAGACAGATGAAAGAGCACCCCAATCCTTCGCACAGGATGTGCTCTAACACACTTCTGCTATCCCAGCTTGTGGCAGCCACTTTATAAACCATCACCACCTATCTAGTCTGTTCCTCCAGTTCCTTGTCTCACAGGGAGACAGTTATTTGTGTTCAAACCTTCCTGTATTATGACCTGTTGATAAACTCTACCTTAAAGTAACAATATTAGTACAAACAAAGGTCAGTTTCTTTGGAAGGACACTGAAGTGATTTATTAGTACTCAGCAGGTCCTTGTGAAGGCAAAACTAAAGCTTCAGCTGCACAAGCTCTCAGAAACCAACCAACGTGCACACACGCAAACACGTGATTAAAAATACTTACAGAGTCTATGATCCCCTGAAGGGCTTCAAAACCATCATTCACTGGAAAGACATGATCTTTGCTGTCGGCAATTCTAGCCAGCTGACAGAGCGGTAAAAATAAATAAAACAGAAATGCAAAGAATGAGATAAATTAACCAGAAGGCAGCAAATTAAGACTTCTCCAGACTCATCCACTTGCAAGTTAAAAAAAAAAAAAAAAAAAAAGGCAAACCAAACAAATACTCCAAGTACTCTGTATGGATTGCTAAGCATTAGAGTTTCTCAGTCATTGAACATTTCTCTCTTTAGCCTGATGGATTTTAGAAAGCTGCATATCGGGATTCAGAAAAGGCTTCCCTTAACTTTGAAGGCAAGACAGAATGGGACTTTAACCAATGCCCAGAGCCTAATGATTTATTGCAGAAACTGTCTCCCACATGACTGTAAATCACCCAGCAGCACAGTAACTCCCCAATAAAACAGGCCACAGCATCAACCTTACGAGCCATGAATGCAGCAAAACACTTCAGTATATACATCATTTAAATCAGGAGACTAAGCAAAATGGTTCAATATTTTCACCTATAGAGAAGACTGAGGTAAATTATACCCCCTGGGGAGATATTGGCCCAATTCACCTTTCCTGTCGGGACAGAGATTTGGCTATTTGTCCTAGGCTCAACCATTAGAGAGCCAGGACGACAGCAGGGAGCTACAACAGGAGATATTTTCTGAGTTGGGGGAAAGAAGAGAGCAGTAGAGCATTTTGAAGCTTTCATGACAAGGAAGAGGGCCATTCATTTGGCAGTAAGATAAGGGGGACATCACCTGGAAAGAGCTCCATGCAGATTCAGTTGTTGATAGCATGTTATGGGTTAAGGCAAAAATACAAGCCCAATTGAGAGGTAACGATCTCTCCATGCATCTGCTGGAGCAGAATCAAGTTTTACTGCTGCAAGGCCAACGTTTGTTATACTAATTCTCTCCCATGGCAGAGGTAACATCAACGCAGCAGGCCTCTGGCGTTTCCTGTAGCATTGCAAACTGGAGGCAGCAGATGAGCTACACATTCCTCCCTAAACCCCACTGGCTCCTCCTCTACAGCTTCTGTCCCTTGGAACTCCCACTTCTCAAGCAAAGCACCAAACTGCCAACCTGCCTACCCCAAGAAGGGCAGTAAAGCTGCTTCTTGGCCAAAGTATAGCAGCTTCTGTACACCAGGATGTTTACAGTTTCCTCAGCTCGCTCCCCATGTGCATTCTGGGACTTCAGACACTTTCCTCTCATTCCAGTTAATTTCTTCAGCATCTAAATGACTTTCAGTAACAGCTGTCTTTGAGGTCTGCTACTTTAGATCTAGTCTCTTCCATTTTTATTCCCTCCTCAGTTCTTTTATGACTTACTGTGGGTTACACTAGTCTCTGGTTTTGATTCAAAGGAGACTGTTTTAAACCAAGTTTGTTTTGACTCCTTTTTGAATGAGTGTTTGAAGCTTTGTTAGAAAGCTGTAAACCTGGAAAAGCTCAACTCAGTAAGTATTTCAGCACTCCACTTTGGGGCTGTGCAAGTGTTTCACTCATGTTAGAAAAACAGAATGTCAACTGTTCCACTTGGTGAAAAATGCAACTCAGGGACATACTAACATTGATAGGATAAATTTAGAAGTCAGACTGTCAAGTGGGAAAACACTAAGATATTAGTGTCAGTAATGAAGCATTGTTTTCCTGCAGGGGGAAAAAAAAAAAGTTGGACTGAAACTGAAGTGTTGTATGGCAGTATATCAATTTTATGGGGGGAAAAAAAGTCCCCTCAACCTCCTTCTGCCTACAGTTTACAGCAGACTGACTTGTTAGTCTTCACATGTCTTTTCATCCGCTCTTCCCACTATTAGCAAGAGTCATTGTGGCAAACAAAGGGACAGTTCTCCACATATGGAGATTTAGACAGAAAGGGGTTTGAACCCAGACCAAAATATCCAGGCAGCCACTGCAGACTGTCAGACAGTCAGGAGGAGGAGAGGAAAACCACTGTTGAACATGAGAGCCTACAGAAAGTGATTCAGGAACATGCACTTGTGTTCAACACGCCCCAGTGCCAAGTACTGCAGCAAACACGAGGAGTGTCTCATTTACCTGGGTCTCGTTGAAGTCTTTCACACCAACACAATACACTGTTGCTCCCAGGTCACGGGATCGATTCGCCTGGAACGAGGATGACACAGACACAAATGTGATGGGATGCAAGTTTGTAAAAGGTCTCGATCGTAAATTTAGTCTTTCTCTGTAAAATGAGCAATGGGGAACCTTGTCCAAAGACAGCTTTAAAAGTGTTCCTCCCTGATAACAGTTACAGAGTAGCTATTTGTTTTGTAAAGTGAAACCTAATGTATTTGGTGGGTGTTTTTTTAAACTAATTAGCTCATCTTCCTAGCTACTCCAAATTCCTAACATTTGTCTGTCCAATTTGTGCTGTAGCAGAATGGGATTTGTTCCCCAAACCTATTCTTTTTGTTGCTATTGGATTTAAAGCTGCACTTTGAACAGATCAAGAGAAGAAGTTCTGTCCGTAGCAGATTCATGTAACAATGCCATCTTCCAAGTTCAGGTCACCTTAATTTGGCAAGTCAAAGGTGGTTCATCCCCTCAGAGATGTCTATCAAGAGGACACCAGTAGGAACACTACACAGCAAAGCTTTCAAGTGCTCAACCTGCTGCTTATCTAACATTTGGTATAATATGCTAATTTAATGCAGGTGTTGAGAAAACATGCTTGAACCATGGAAACACACGTGGAAATCTTGGATTCGATCATCTGAAAGGCTTTCTGATGTGACAGAAGATTATAGGAACAACAACCATCTTCCTTTACTTCTTGTGAAAGCAAGAAAGTCAAAGTGAGAAAATCCAGGTATTTCCCAGAACAATCCAGTAAATACTGAATTTTTTCAGCGGTTTGGGGTTTTTATGTTGGTTTGGTTTTTCATTTGTTTGGTTTTGTGGTGGGTTTTTTGGGTTTTTTTTTTTGGTTTGGGGTGGTTTTTTTTTTTTTTTTGAACTGGAAGCTTAAACCTCTCTCCTGTCCTATGAACAGTCTCAGTTTTGATGAGTCAGAAGCATTGCTGTTATTAATGTTTATCCTTAAGATTTACATCTAGAAAGCACTAAAGGGCAGATTTGTTACTAAGGAAAAAGGTTTTTCCTACCTTTTCCCTTCAAAGCAGCAAGCCCAGATATTTCACTCCCCCCAGTTAAAAATGTGTAAGACACTTACCTCCCTCTCAGAGTAGAAGAACAGGTCTTCATGGAGTTCTCCATCTGTCAATGCAATGATGACACTTGCAGTTCTGTAACCTGAAGACACAAACTCCGTTAGTCCCTTGGTTTTGAGCTGTATTTGTGAAATACTTCTATCCTAGAAAACCTCCTGCTGATGGCCTGTTAGCACACTTAAAGGACCAGAAACAGCAGAAATCAAGCCCATGTCCTCACCTCCCTTCAGCCAATCAGTTCTCTGAAGGCATGAATTTTTCCACTCTGGCCTTCAGTACCAGATTTATACCACACTCCATTGACGAGCCAATGATTTTTAATTGACAGCCCCTTATAACTATTTCAATATTTCAGATCAGATTAGACAAACAAAAAATAATGCAAAGCATTCCTAGGTTTTTTTCTGATTTTATTAATGCTGACAATTCAGGAAATCCAGAGGGTTTTTTCAGCTTGTGAGAAAAAGCTCAATTGAGATTTAAACAGATATAGTAGAAAAATGGTCTAAAAACCTTCAACCTTCTTATGTAGTCTATTTCAGCAACATAGTTTAACCTCACAGACCTTCCCTTGCATTGATTATACCTTGGGTTTTGCAAGTTTGTATTAGTTTTCAGGTGTGGCCAAATAGAATTAATTCATATTTCTGACAGTAGACTTGCTACAGATGTGAAGGAACTGTTAGGTACATCTTGCACAAGCACTGTTATGGAAAGATAAAAGAAGGCTAAATACATCAAGATGTGTAAATTGTCAACCTTTTACATTTCTTCACCCACCTCGGGCACTTCCCTGCCACTATGAGTAGCTGTGTCTTTAACAAGCTGTTCCAATCCAATCAAGCAACTCCTTCAATTACTGCAGAACAGAGATCTGACACCTAATTGCCTTGGTGCCACTTAGAAATCCAATCTCAAATAACATGGCATGGTGCTACAAGAAAATCAAGTGCTTGACAAATCAGCACCACGCAGGGTCACGGGTGCTGCAGGTGCCTAACTCGAGCATGTAGGCATTTTTGCAGGAAATGAAGAAAAGTGAGCACTTCTGTACAAACTTGGGAACATAAATGACCTCCAGAGAGGCCTTTCTCCCTCCATTGACTACTGCAGGAGCCTTTTGACCTACTGCAGGTGGTATAAACGCTCCTTTTAGTTCAACAAAGACAAACACACAGAGAACTAATAAAGGCAAAATACACAGACCAACATTCAGACTCGAGGACTCAGTTGTCCACTGTTTCTTGCACACAGTGCAACCTATTTACATCAAATGTGTATACTAGTGTGTGAAAGTATTATCAATCTCAAATCTAACTGTTCTCGCTAGCTATTCCCTTCTGCTGCCGTCATGTTTTACAGGTGAGTCTGTGAGGACTCAGTCACTACTTTGTTTTACTCTTGGGTGACCCTGCAAAACCATTAGGACTGGCTTTGTACTCAAATATCTGATTGCCTGTCTTGGGAGTTCCTAGAAGCAATGTTTATATTTTTGCTTGAGGCCTTGTAGTGCAGAAAGATTTTACATTATTTATAAAAAAGGAAGGGATAAACAGTTTTGAAGTTGTATGCACTTCCTACAGGATTTAATAACTGTTTATTGAAAAAATCTTTTATCCAATGGTATCTCCACAGCTTCATGTTTCAGGAGGAAGAAGAAATAGGTATCCCAGTCCTCAAGGAAAAAGAATAAAATATGGTACCAGACAGTTTTAGTATGAGTAGGCACCTTCAGTCAGCCTGGTTTCTCACTTTTGGCCTGAAACACATTCATTCCAGCTCTGGCTCCTTAAAGCTCCACCTGTTCTTTTTCCTTTGCAGGAACAACTACCCTGAAAAGCATTGCATTCCTGTAAGGATAGGAGCCACCCCCCAGCTTTCCCGCAGTGAAGCTGCATTTCCAGTCTATTAAAGTTACCAGTCAAAAAGCAAGAGAAAAAACAACATTCAATGGATCAAGAAAGTCTCTCACCGTGAACATTTTCATAGTAAATCTGTTCACTTGCCTGAAATTAAATCAGAAGATTATTAGCAATAAATGAATAATGATACCTTGTGGGCATCTACACATGCACCAGAAAGAAAGAGAAGATGGCAGCGATGTCGTGTTGCAGCCTGCACATCAGCTCTGCTTGCAGAGATACCTGCTTCACAGAACAAGTTTCTGGTCTAAGGCTTTTGATCACATTAAGTCAAGGTCTTATCTAAAGCATAACTCTGTGAAACCAACCCTTTGGGGAATAATAATGTAATCTCCCACTATTCTGCTGTCTGAAAAATCACATTCACCTTCCTCTTTGAGAAACATCCTAGGTCCATTGATAAATATTCCCATCACCTCTAGACCAACTGCTCTAATCGCAAATAAAACTACTGCAGAGAGGTATTGTTATGCTTCTGGCTCCCACTTGATCTAGGCACAAGCAAATTCTGCAAGGGAGAAGGGCAAATGCTTCAGGGAGCGTCAATTCAAAATTAAAGAGGACACCACCCAGAACGTATTTGGTTTAAAATTTCATTTCTGTTCTGAATTTAAATTTGGTTGTTTGGACTTCTCCTGCACAGTTCTGGAAGTCACCAGACTCTGGCATTTTGGGTCTGGACTCCAAGTTAAGAGCCAGCATCTCTGTCAGGTCACCTGACACTTTGCTGGGTGTTCCCGTGCAGTTTCAATGGGCATTTCAACAGGCAGACAGTTCCACAGTCCTCCCAAACGCATGTGGGTACAGGAGCAGGAGGGGGTTCAGGTCTGGAGAAGCTGCTGAGCTTGTAAAGTTTACAGGAGGGGAAGACCAGAGCAGGCAATAACTTCTGGGCAGCAGCCCCTGCCCAGCAGTGAGAACAGGCTAGAGCCATGGTCTGAGCCTCCACTCAACTCTGCCAAACACACTAGGGCACCCATGCAGGAGCTTTTCACCCTTCCTCAGCATGGTTCCATGTGGGATTGTAATGCCTAATCCTTCTCCTTGTCCTAAATTGAGACTTGAGAAGGCAGCTGCCCCCCCGAGAAGCTGGAAGCATAAAGAAAGGAAAGTAGTGGGGTTTGCAGTTCCCTTGTACCAGCTTCAACACTGAATGTGTTTGCTTCAGGGTCCCTATTGTATAAAAGGCAAACAGCCCCACTTACCTACCAGGGAAGTATTAACCCAATCCTTTTCTGTCACATCAAAAAAAAAAAA
>VXBJ01002932.1:312074-322577 GCA_013400055.1 Nycticryphes semicollaris
TGGACATTACTCCTTTGCTTCAAACTGACTTGAAGCTTAAAGCCTTGCCCAGTATCTGGTTAGGATTCAGGGTGTCTGTTTGGTTTTTGGTTTTTAAGAAATCCCAGGCAGAGGGACAGATCAACTGCAGGGTAAATGGGGTGGGCACCCATTTGGTGTTCCACTCAGGTGCAGACAACAAGCTCTGGAAGCCAAGTAGAGGCCAGGAGTCTTTAATACCGAGATAAAGCCCTGCAAAGTATGGGCTGTACCTCTGAGCAAATTGCATGACCTTCATGGGAAACAGATTCAGTCACTGCAGGCAGGACCACACTGACATTGCAAGACCAAATTCCAGAAGTCGGTTTTGCCCCTGCATTTTTAACTGACTGTTTCAGACAATGCAGTTTGTGTGATTGTCACATACTCAGCTCATGTCTGTGAGGCTGGTTGCAGCAGAGCATTAACATTGAAAAATAGTTACTGCTCTGTAGACTGGCCAATCTTGAACCCTGAAATGTTAAAACCGACAGCAAAGGTTTTTAAGATCTGTCAATTCAGTCTCATTAGATGCACAGAGTTTTTCCAAAAGCGACGCTAAGTAGCCTCCATCTTCACATTCAGATGCTGATATACCACATGGAGGCATGGGCAAGGCAGAAGAGCTTCTGCCACTCCTCCAGCTTCCCTATAAAGAAAGGCCATTGTTAACTAAAGGCTAGCACAAAGCCCACACCTTGTTTGTCAATCCTCAGATTTAAATCTCATCACTTCGAGCTTTAACAGACCAGAGATCTTTGCAATGGGGTGTGATCACAGGATGGATGACAGGTTTTCCTCTGGCATCAAGGTAGATCTGGCTAATTCTCTTTGTACTTACTATTGCAGTAAGTGGCAAGAGATGCCTCAGTTGGCTGGGTTTAATGCATTTGACAAGGCTGATATGTATGTGGACTGCTCTTCAGGAAAGCAGCCAGTTTCCTATTCATTCCTCTAGAGCAGCTGCTCTGGTATGCAATTTCATAGACATCCAATATGTAAAACACATGCCCACTTATACAGCCTCCACATGTGTTACATATATTTTTTGTTCCACGTGGCAATGAAGTTAACAGAGGAAGCAAGAGCAATTGAAGAACCTCATCCAGCTCTCCTTGGAGTCAGAATTAAAACAACCCAAAACTACATCCATCCCATAGATTTTACTGGAATTAACGTGGGGACCTACAAGGGGATAACAGGAACATGCTTCAGAATCATAGCAATCAAGCTGTCATTGCCAAAAAATACACACCCTTGCAGTCCCTCCTAAACACTCTTTGCCTACAACATACCTTCAGACCTCCAAAGAAATCATGTTCACCTCTACCTCAAGAGTATGGGTATCACCTACAGCTTTCAAGTTTGTTTTTATGGGAAGGGAGTTTCACCTATTTGTTTGCAGAAGAAACTCCCTAAGGATATTTCAAAGGTACCAAGGCTCTTGTCCTCCAAAAAAAGCCTGAAAATCTGTGGAAGGCAGACTCCCTCAAAGAGAGCAGTTTGAGTTAAAACCCTAATTGCTGCCAGAGACATTTAGAAGTTAAAAGTAAGGAGGCAACCTCTGCCTTAAGAGACCTTAATACATTCTAGCAGAATGAGTGTCATAAGTGAAAATAGGCAAGTGATTCAAACAAACTGAGAAGGTTTACACAAAGGTGTTGAAACTGCTCACATTGGACTGGAAATCACTGAACAAGAAAGATAAAGGAAGCTACAACAAGGACACAAAAGCACCTTTAAACCTCTTCTTACCTGTCTTCTGTTAACCTCATTAGAATTGTCCCTCTAGTTGAAAAAACAATGAAGGACATCCTCAGCTGAGGGCTGGAGAAGGAGAGAAAAAAAGTAATTTATTTATTTCAGTAGTCCAGACCAGAATTTGCTGTAGACATAACACCAAACACACAGGCACTCTCACTGCAATCCAGATTCTAACTTGGCAGGATAAAAGATAAACTGAGCAGCAAAAGGTGTTTTGCCCTAGGCCTTCCCAGTCGAGGCAAACCAGGAGGAATCCTTCTAAAAGGTGTCAATAGCACTTGCATCCTGGCCTAAGGATTGCTAAAGCAAGTAAAGCTTAAGTGCATCCTGGTGTCACCATGGAGATGAAGGAAGGCTAATTGTTAATCATAACAAAATCCACCCACTGGCCTGGGAGATTTTTCATCCAGTCTCAAGGCATTCAGTGCCTGAAAGCTATAGCCTCGGGCCTCTCCCTGCAAACCCAAACTTTACCTCAGGCAGTAGCCATCTATCTCAGAAACAAGAGGATTCCTTTCCCACAAAAATACGATTTGATCCATGGAAGCCGGGCAGGAGAAAAGCAAACAATTAGCTTTTTACCCCTGTTTTCTGCACAACAGAGATCTGGGGAAAACCAGTCAATGGGATGATCTGAAAAAAGCATTAAGAACTCTTTCTGCAGTGGGTCCCCTGGGGGAAAGCAGCATTTTCTTCACAGTGACGGTAACAGAACACTGGAACAGGTTGCCCAGAGAGGTTGTGGAGTCTCCTTCTCTGGAGACATTCAAAACCCACCTGGACACGTTCCTGTGTGACCTGATCTAGGTGTTCCTGCTCCGGCAGAGGGATTGGACTCAATCTTTCAAGGTCTCTTCCAATCCCTCATATTCTGTGAGGTGCTACTTGTCTCCTCACCACTGGCACACACACCCCCCTCCTCACACTCTTATCTGCAAAGCAGCATTTCTTACCTTATGAATTTGTGGGCCAGATGTTCCACAAAATGATATATTTCATTCCAATGGTGCAGGACACTTCCTGATCTAGGGAAACAATTATTACAGGAGAGAATAGTTTAATTGCTGCTATTGTAGCTTTCCCAGCCTAATCCTTTGTTACATGTTGTTTAGTTAGTTTATTTTGTTTACCACTCACTGTCCATGTTCCTCCTTTAAAGAGATACTAAACTGTAAATGATATTTCCTACTTTACTTTGAATTGCAAAATTTACGCTCCAGACAAGTGTTTGAGGCTACCCTTGGCAATAACATACAGCAGTTACACTAGACCTTTAACACAGCCTTAAATAAACAAACCCTGTGTGAGTAAAAACTTGTCTCTCTGCACAGTAGATTTTAGATTAATTCCACCAATTCACTTGCCATACCATTATGCAGAGCTTTTAGCTCAAGTATATTTTGAGAACAAAATGCAATCAAAGGAACAGATTATTAAGCTTCTCTAGCATTTCCACTGTGCTAGAGACTATGAAAAGGAAAACACCTTCAGTCCACACCACAACTGTTCTGGCTAATTCTTTCACACCTCAGTTAAAGGCAAAGCAAATTAACTTTGCTCCTCAAGGGAAAGAAACATGGACTACAATGGGACCAGATTATTTTTCTTTTTGTTGTAAGAACCAGGAAAAAATTAGGTTAATCGGAATCTTTCAGCACTAAATGCCCCCTCTGGCATAAGCACCTCTATGAACACTGGAATATTAATATTGGAAAAAAACATCCATCCCAGAGTTGGAAAATAAATGTGTCATCACTTATTTAATACACTGACTGCAATTAAAAATATTTATAGATCAAATAGCCATTCCAGCTTTAATAGAAACTTCATTGATCTACAAGCCAAGGAAGGAAAGATGAACAATTGCAAAGATGTTTTTTTCACTTCAGAGAAAAAAAAAAAGCATTTACCTGACTCTTTCCTACCTTAGATCAGAGAATGCAGATCACTCACCATGAACTGATTCACCGAAGTACTGCACACCTGGCACAGCCAACCCCCACCTACCTGCTGAGAGCAGCACAGCAAGCACCTAGAGCACTCTGCAGCTCCTATAAATTCCCTTCCCTGTTCTCCACACACCTGCTTTTCATTTACAGCCATTCAGTAAAAGCCTTGGCCTTACTCCCTTGCTCTGTGATATTCTAAGCCATTCTTTCTCTGCGTGGTCCCAGCCTTAGATGACACGCAGTGAGGTCCCTTGCACAGGTACAGGAGCATATGGACCATCTGGCAAAACAGTGAATTCTGTGGTTCTTGTTGCACAAACGGCCCGGTACCAAATGCATCTCTTTAAAGAAAACCTTGCAAGCACCCCCATTCTGTCCAGGATTATAAGTGACAGATTGCAGAGGAGACTTGATGGTAAGCACATGCTAACAGAGCTAGATTACTTCTTAGATCTTTCCTTGCATCAGACCAGGACTTGAAATAATTACTTCTTCTCCATGCAAATGTGTATCAGAGAGGACCACTAACAGCAAGGGCCTTGATTAACTAATTAAACAGCACAGACAGTGGGAAAATTGGTGTTTTGTAACAGATGGATTTTGAGGCACATCAGGACTTGCTCTCAAACAAGAACCTTAACCCCTGCTGCACCCAAACCCAAACTGCCAACTGATAGAACAGAGGCAGGCAGTGCTCAACCCCAGGTGCAAATTCCTCTCAGATGAATGGAATAACTGAGACCTTGACAGGGCACTCCAGTCCCATCCACACCAAACAGTCCAAATCATTTCCAAGAACTGGCCTGCAAAATAACCATTTGTCACCTTTACGTGATGAGGCATAAAAGAAACATTTCACCCTACAGCAATGGTTATATCAGTCTCCAGAAGATACATGAAGCCAAGGCTTTTTTAACCATAAAACAATTACTACCTCCTTCGGTGAAAGGTATGTTGCTTTAGGCCATATATCCACCTTGCAAAAGAAGTGCACCTCATTAAAGTTTCAACCATCTGAACCATCTGCTAGCAAGCACATGAAGCTACATATACTTTCACAAGTATACACTAACCAAGCCTCCCCTAGCCATCAGATAACATGGCCATACTGTAGGTCATGTTGAGGGAAAACTCAGCTCTCAGCCTCTGCCAGCACAGAAGCTCTAGCCAGACCCCACCTGCAACAGGACACTGCCCTAGAAGCTCCATTAGCCTTTAAAAGAAGGGTAATTTCTTGCCCTCTGAACAGAAGTTGATCAGCACTTGAAATTACTATTGCAGCAAGGCAGCTGGGAGTGAAATGGTTGATGCTATAAACTTAAATTTAAGAAAAGGCTCATCATCAGGATGCCAAATTCTCTTGCTGGAGAAAAGCCCAATCAATGGAAATTACAACTAAGTAAACTGTTATGCCTTTAACAAGAGAACGCTACATTCCGTGGTCAACTGTGCTGGAATTTTGTACATCTAAACTAAATCCAAGGGTGAGAGAGACACTCTACATGGGTCCATGGGTCCAGACACGGAGAGCCATGCTCTGGCTAAACCCTGCCCTCCAGTAGGTGCTTTTCTCCTGCTCCACGTGACAAGATGCACCATAACCCAGAGCTGCAGCAATGCAAACCTCCTTACAGTTTGACATTCTTGCGCTTTTTATACTCCTTATTTCCATTTCTGTCACTGCACCTTCTCAAAATACCCATGGCTTTATTTAGTTCACTAACTAGAAGAAAACAGAATCAAGCCTACAACCTTATACAAAGCTTATACAAAGACTTCACACCAGTTACGTGCACTGCAGCTGACAGAAGTACATAACAAAACCTAATGTTGGTCCAAATTCTCCTTAAAATTCCACGGTTTTGGACTAACTACCTGTCAGAGGTGGCACTGACCCAAGATGTTTTGCAGCATCTTTTTATTGAGTTCTTTAAAAATAACACAAATGAGCCATAAAGTATCCTGTTTGGGTTTTTTTTTCCCAAATACTTCAGGGGTTTTGAAAA
Source organism: Nycticryphes semicollaris (assembly GCA_013400055.1). NCBI lineage: Eukaryota > Metazoa > Chordata > Aves > Charadriiformes > Rostratulidae > Nycticryphes > Nycticryphes semicollaris. The sequence continues at coordinate 317,812 of VXBJ01002932.1, forward strand.
TGCTACATAACACAGAGATGTTAAAGAGGTGATGCAATTCTTTGAGGAAACACTACTATCTTGTGCCACACTTCACACGAGGCAGCTCACCAGAGATACTGCCAAACATTTGAGGTTACAGGGTCTATAGAGGTCCAGAACAAGCAGAGCAGGATAAGCCTCTAAGCTCAAATCACAGTCCAAGAACATTCTCCTCTCCCTGACAGGCAGAGAATAAGCAAAAAATCCAACCAACAAACAAGTAACCATGACCGAATTTACACCAGTAATTTGGTATTATTATATTATTATTATAATAATTATATGATATATAATTATAATTGGTATAATGCTGCAGGCACACACTTAATCCTGGATGCAAGGCAGCTCCCACCAGTTCCTTTTACCAAGGAATATTTAACCTTAGATTCACTACTGACTAGAAACACGTACTCAGGTCTTGAAGGGCAAGGCTTTCACTTGTTAACTTAGCTCATGGCAACTGCCTGCCCGCAGCAGGCTTAAGAGTGAATTATATTCCTTCAGGCAACAAGCAAAAAGACACAAGAATGTGCAAATTCCTGCAAGCATACCATGCTAGCATCCCTCAACTCCCATTCGAAACCGAAGAAAAACTATTCCTCCATATACTTGTAGGCCCCTGCCAGCCAAACAAAATGCACACATCGCTTTGGATTCAAGCCCATGATTCCAGAAAAATAGTCAAGGAATCACTGACTTGGTCAACAAAGACCAGAGGTGATTTTGACCCTACTTCTGCAGACACTCCGTCTTACCATTTACCCACTAAAGGCTTGTATTTCTTCAGATTAGAGCAGACTCTGGAACCAGATTCCTGTGGCCAGCCGTGTTGGAGGCCTTGTGTTTCCCAGGGGAAGAGTCACCACTACCAGAAGCAGTTCATGTAGGCCCTGCCTGGTGGTGCAGAGTCTGTTCTCCATCCCACTGTGGCCCCTTTATTCTTCTACACTCTGAGTGTAAATCTGGACTTAGTCCTGCTCAAGTCATGGTAACTACAGCCACTAAAGCTAGATTCATAGAAACAACTATTAGCCTCTCTAGAGCAGGAGTTTCACTTCAATACAACTGGTTAAAAATAGATCAGCTGCCTGGCTGAATAACGAAGGGATCACAGGAAACAGCTTGGATTGCTTACTTCATTTTGCCAAGGATCTTTTGGAGCCAAGTTTTCTTTCACACATGTACAGTTCCTTGCGTGTTTTCTGCACAGGCCTTTGAAATGCCTCCTATTGCACACAACAGGCGAGAGCACAGGAAATAACACCTTTGACATACAGAGGATACAGCAAAAGATGGCTGAGAAGACGTACTCATCGCTATTCCTTCTTCCCTACCTGCATATAAATTCATCTGGGAGCTGCCTAATTTTCCAACTGTGTTTGTATGGGGTGTTTCCATACCATAGCACTAGATGCCATGTCAGTTAGGGCATAAGTCATAGTCTTTGTTAATTAGTCAGATGATATTTTTAGAACAAAGTCAACAAAAACAAATGGTTATCAGCATCTCACTCCTTCCTCCTTAATGAAGAACATATATCTTATCTCACAGCCAGGCTGTAAATTCTGCCATAGGTTTTGCTGCCATTCAGTCTTGGGGAACCTCAACCCAGGAAGTCTCATGGTGCCACAGTAACGCAAAGGGACAAGCCAACTAGGACCAGCTCTCTCAACAATTCTCCCAAGATAAGCCAGTCTTACCTTCCACAACACTGGGGTCATCTTGCTCTGACCTCCACTCAGAGGTGCTCAGCACCCTGTATGACTAGATCTTGCATGTAACCTAAATAGAACTCTAAACAGCACACAGCTTGAGTTGTAGCCCTCTCCACCTTTGGGTTTGTTGAGGTTTTTTTCAATCAAAATACAAAAGAAATGGATTAATCCAGTCTTAATTCACATGAATACAATTCCTTCAGTGGGCCTGCTGTCAGGCACCTCAGAATTTCAAGTTAGGTGTTTGCATGTGTAATGCTACTTTTGTCCTTTTGAGTTTGCTGCATGTCAAGCAATGATTCTCAAGAGAGCTGGCAAACCTTAGCTTCCTCCAAAGCCGGAGTATGGCACCAACAAGGGCATGACAACTTCGGTTTTACTTGGCAAGGAGTTTGCCCGACTCGAACCACAGCCATCTGGGGTGTCTTTGCACCACTTTCGGAACGTAATTCTGTTAGCCTGAGGCCCAACAGTCACAGCTCCAGAGACTTCCTCTATCACTACCTAAGCTGTGTGAGAACGCTTGGAAGTAATAAAAGACATGCAAGTGAACATGCAGAGATTAAGGGTGCAATTGTAACTAGCAAGCATGCCTGATTCCATTCAAGCTTTTGTTCTGTTTGTTCCGTGCACACCAAGGCTGTGTAGTGTAACAGGATTATTTCTGAATGGCTGAACGCTGGATTTTCTCCTTCATGACCATGAGAAATGGAAGATTTGCTTCAGGTCCTCTGAACATGCCATCTGGAGGGAGTGATGTCTCCAGCTGTCTGCACACCGCTGGAGGAAACCTGGCTTCCCTGCAGCAGTTCACCCAGCAAGTTTGCAGGAGTCTCCTAAGGAGAACATTGCAGGGAGCTACAACATCACTTCATCAGAACAGCCTGTAACACAAGACTTTTCCCCAGTGGGTTACGTGTTTGCTTTGAAGGGGCTTCTTGTGGCCAGAAATATGGTGCAAGAGCCAGCACTGTGACAAGGACTGCATATAGTGCAGAAGCTGGAACGTGCCCTATGAGGAGCACACACACAAGGTGCTAACTGGACCTAAGTAGTCACTAAGTCCAACCAGGCACTGAGGCAAAGGGGTCAGTAGAGGGCTCTAACCCTGGTGACTTCCAGGGCTGTGTTTATTGTTTTTACAGTACTCCCTTGATCCCAGAAAGTAGGTTACTGAATATTTTAATGGCTTGCTTCCACCACTGAAATTAACACTCTGTGTTTCAGAATCCAAATCTCTTGAGCTTCAGGGTCCTTTATAACTTTTAATATTTTTTGAGCTATTTTAAAGAAAAGCAGTGAGCTCTGAATCTGTTATTATCATTTCATAGGTTGCCTGAAGGCCTCCATAGGCACCACCTCTCTCCGCATTCAGCAGCATTTTTGAAAACATTCTCTAAATAATTAGAAGGTAGAAAACCCAGGCTACATAAGACTTAAGGATTTTAGAACTCCAGTTTAGACTCTGAGGAGTGAAAGAAAGTTTTAAAGATAAAGGATATGGGATAACCTGCTCCACAACAATAAGTTGCCTCCTCAGCCTCCTCAAAGGCTAAAGGTCCGTGGTGTATTGTACACCCCAGCAGTTTAAAGCTCTTCTCCAAATCCCACCGTGGACCAAGGATATTTTTACATCAGACCCTGTTCATTTCTGCACCAGAAAAATCCCAAAAATAGGAAGACTGCAACTGTCAAAGCAGGACTTTTTGTTGGATATCTTGATACATACACTGAGGTAAGCCTGCCTACTTTAAAAGTTGTTCCAAGCCTCATTTTTCCACCAAAATTCATAAACCCTTTCCCTAGAAAGTCATGCCTTTTAGTAAGAGGACGGCACAGAATGTGAAATAAGTGGCTGTTAAAATTACATTAGCTCTGAGGTATAACACAGCACATCCACCAGATTTGAGAAAACCTTCAATCCTGTTTCAACTTCCAGGGAAATGCGGTACAAATCATGCTCTGGTGGGTTTTCTTCATATGTAGCAAAAGATTTGAAAAGCCAAAGGAACAAAATGCATTAGACAGGTAAATCTTTCCACTGTATACAGTAAAAATAAAATAAATAAATCTTTCCCCTGGAGCATTAGGACAACTGGCTATATACTAAAATAGCCAGGGTCCCAGCCTTACATTTTACCCAGTATTTTGTAATAAAGTGTTATGTAATTCCAAGTCATTTATGCGAATGGAATGTGGGAGCTACTGCAAAACACTCCAGAGGCTCAGTCAGAAAGCTTCATCCATGAGCACTTTTGGCAAGTTGCAAATACTTTCCTGTCTCTGAAATTTATGGTTACTAATGTCAGTACCATGGCTCTGGCATGCATATCCTCCAGTATTTCCAAACCTTTGGTTCCAAATAGCTATTCTTAATCAAGAAAGTAAGGAGAATCCTTTTAGCTAGCACATTTTAATACTTTCTTGTAAATTGTTGTATTGCTTCAAACAGAAGCTTTCCAAATCTCAGCACAGACCTATTTCACACGGCTCCATCCACAATGTGAAGGCCTGTAATGAGACAAACTTAGCAGTGCCAAGAAGGTGAGACTATCACAATTGGTGATGAAAAAAAACAGAGCTAGGAAGTCATCTTCAGTATAAACAGTTAAGCAGTCAAAACATGCCTTTGATTAACAGGAAACAAAGAAAATGTGACTCAGCGTAGAGAAAATAAAGCCCTCATTCAGTAAGGCACTCTAGCCTGAAAATCAGGCCAAAATCGGACCCTTTCAAAGGGAGCAGGCACCTCTCAGAGCCCAATCTTTACCTGCCAGTTGCTGCTCTAGAATGTTCAGAGCTAAGGAGTAAGCAGTACAGAAGCACATCTCCAGGCAGGCGAGCATTTCCTCCGCCTTTTCAGCTACAGAATTACTGCCTGCAATGATAACTCTCCAACCCCTACTTCCCTGCACGCCCCAACCTTCACGGTTCATGGGGAAACCAGAGGTGACCAGGATGCTGCCCTTCTCCCAACCACTGTACAGAGTCAAGTACACAATAAAGTTTCACCAGCAGACACAGCAAAAT
>VXBJ01002933.1:0-29649 GCA_013400055.1 Nycticryphes semicollaris
ACCACTAAGATTCTGTGAAAACACCTAGATATAGCACAAAGACAATGCTCAGAATTAGTGAATATGAAAACTTCAAACAGGATCTGTTCTTAGTAGGACAGAAAACATTTTTCTTTCAGAGCCCAACACCCATGATGCCTCAAGCTTTCCATCTCTGTTGCTGCCAACAGCTTGACCTTTCATTCCCCTTTCCTGCATGCTGCAGTGCCAGGCAAAAGGGAAAATATCCAGGACCCACATGGAGCTGCCCCTCTCCCAAGCCAGCTCATTGTCTGGTTGTGGCTCCTTGCACCACCCGCTTTGTGCTGCCTTCCCCTCTGCTGCACCTCCAGAGGCCAGTCTGCCTTCCCCAGCCTGGCATACACAGGGGTCCTCTGAACAAGGATCTACTCCTGAAAAGGATTTTTCAGTGAGGCACAGCCTTGTATCTATGTACACTACTACCTAGTGTAGGTATCCTGATGAGAGGTAGAGCATTGCGTTCTCCAGGTGCCTGTATGAGAGAGGTCCTCTGTCAGGGGTTTTACAGCCACAGGTACAGGTATTCTCATGACAGTGTTCCCTGAAACATTCTGAAATATTACAGAACTGAACATATGGAGACAAGCAAACCCCAGTATCTGAACCCTAACTTGGTTGTCCCCTCCCACTGCCCAAATGCACATGCCCTCCCTCACCCTGCTGTCTCTCCAGGACTTTGGGTAATTTTATGGCCTGTGATTGACCTCACACATTAACATATTTGTCTCACCAAGAACAAAGTGTGAGGCTCTGGGCTGCCTACTCCTTCTTTTTTATGGGTCTTAAAGGTGATCAGGGTGGTTGATCCTCAGCACTGACCTGACAGAGCAATGTATATTGTGATTCTTGTGATTTCAAATAAGGAAAGGGTCAGTCTTGTCTAACACTAGCTTCAATAGATGTTTAGACTGCAATGAACTTTTTCAAGAAATATCTTTTAAATGTTTGTAGCAAATCCATATAACTGTTTGAAAGACTTTTGTGGCCACAGTTAATTTCATTTTCTTATTATAGTTGTAGAATTAATTAGTTAGCACACATCCAAGGAGTCCTTTGAGAGCAATATGTAACCTCAGGGATTCAGCAAAACCAATGTCCATACCTTACATGCTGAAACCACAAACTAGAAGCCTGAGGGCTGTGAGGGAAACACAAGGGATCAAAAATGCATTTTTAAGAAGTTAACTTGATTGTTTTGTTAGGTGGCACAGATATTTCCCTTAGAATACAAAGTATGAGGCATTTCTGAGGCCAGATAATGACCTGGCACCCTGAACCCATTATCTGGAGGCAGATTTTAAATGCATTGGATTGACATGAAGGTGAATCATTATGGTAAAGAAGAGCTCTGGATATACTTTACACAAAAACTGAGCAGACACGCTCTGAACTCTATAATTTAAAGTTACAATGCTCCTGCACTAGATGGCAAAAATGGGATTAGCATTGCAAAAGCTACTGTAACTGTGCTGAAGTGGAATTCTGGGAAAGGAACTCAACAGTGGCAAGAAAACAGAGATGAAATGGAAGAGATCTGAAAGTAGTAACTTGAAAGAGCCCCTGCAGTTGGTGTAGGAAATTGGATGGGAATGGTACATTGTCTCTCAGGGTAGGATGGATATTCAAGCTGCCATATACTTGAATGAAGGTGGGGCATGATATTCCCTGAAGTTGATTGAAGTCCTGTTGTTGACTTCAGTGGTATGAGATTGAGGCCTGGGGTCAGTTCTGTGCAGAGGAGGGTGAAGAGAATGTTTGGAGGCTGTAATCTTTTGCAGAGGTTGCTCCCACTTTGTTAAAAAAAAGGCTGAATTTTTTTCTTACTGTTAAACACAGAAGAGCAGTGCTGGGTTGGATCAAAGGTTTTCCTAGCCCCATATCTTCTCTTTATCAGCACCCACAAACAGAGACTTGGGGAAAAGTAAGAACACAGCAAGCACGTATGGTATTTTCCCCTATTATTCTGCCAGACTGCAGGCATTGTCAGCACAGGACATCCTAATCCAAACATGGGTTTCTATGTGGTCTGTTTTTCTCCTCCATGAGAATGTGCAGCCTCCCCTAAACCTACATTAATTAATGTTATACAACTATAAAATCAGCACCAGCTTTGCAAAGTAAAGATGTGTGTCAGAAACTGTCTTGGCCAGGAAGCAAAGTTAAGTGGGGATGACTGTGAGTGTTCTTATTGCAGAGAGAAGAGAATTCATCTTCTTTTAGAGAGTTTTTTGGAAACTCATTATCTGTACTTGGCTTTTAAGACAGGCTGTGGAAACCCTGAGCTGCTCTTCCTCTATCTGTATTATGAATAACAGTGCTACAAAATATTAGTGCTGTTAGCCAGGGAAAACTGTGCAGTTCTTGTAAAAACTGATTTCTTTCCATGTCTTTCCACCAGAGGTGAAAAGGGGACCTGTTGGCTAAAATAAGCAGATAAGGAAGTAAATAAGGACTTCATGACAGCTGAGAACTAAGAGGTCCATGATAGCACTGAGAAGCTTATTTCAGCAAGCTTAACTTCACTGGAAGCTTGACAGGGGTCTAAAAATTAAAAAATCTTGGAGACTACTAGAACAAAGAGCAAAACATCATCTTCCAGATAATTAGGTACGATCATACAAAAAGTACTGTATTAATTACATGCACACATAGCCATTCCAGTATTCATTACTTGACAGCAGTAGCTTGATTAATAATTATTCTTCATGCTTTAAAATATGGAGGGATAAGAAATCAGAACAATTAACTCTTACTCTAAGCAATACAGGAGCCTTAAAAAGCCCCTAGCCCCAAACTTTGCCATTCTGTGGAATAAATGTTGCAGATTTTCCATAGAACTTGAATAATAGCTGCTGGCATAAAATATTCACTTGCACAACTGCATAAATAAGCTAGCAGAGTTGTGCTGTGGTCACTTTGAAAGCTAAATAGCTTGCCAGGGTTACTTCACAAAGCTCTGAAATATGTACCAGGAAGGTACAATATATAAAAAAGCAGTACAGGTTTCTCATTAAAGCTTTTCTGTCCATACAGTGCTAGAGGCTAAACTGGATGAAATACTGAAAAATCCCTTCATAGGTCTTTTCTTTGTCCCAGTCAAAAGAACATTGAACTGCAACTGCTGTATTTGACAAATAATATTAGAACCTGCAAGTGAATTCAAAATATCTATTGCTAAGAGTAAAACAATTCAACAGCTCTCAAATTGAAACTGCAGGAGCAGGACGGAGAGAAGACTTGTCTAACCTCTTGCTGGTATGGCAGATCTTGAGAACTTTCCACTGTTGCCATTCTATGGAAATTGCAGGCATGTACATTATAAACAAACTTCTTTTATTAATGAATTACACGCTGTTTCAGAGATGTAGATACATAGGGCTGAGAAAGATTTTGGGGATAACTTTTTCTCTCTTCTTGCTCTGAGACAGGACAATTTATGCCAGGCATGCCTCACAGATATTTACTTTAGCTGCTTTAAAAGACCTCTGGTAAATGGGATTTCACAATTCTTCCAGCAAAGGTGTTGCAGCATTTAATCATTCCTATAATGCAATCATTTTTTTGAACAGTTTTTTTCTTATTAAACTGCCCTCAAACTGGGCAGTTTACTGATTTGAGATAGTCCATATGACTATGCAAATTTATCGCTTGGTGTCCTGTGTATACTGTGTCTTGAAGAATCATATTTATACAAGATCCAAGTTAAGGTGTTTTTCTAAATGTCAGTTTGTGAAACTTCCCCTTCATTTCATTTGGAAGGTGGAGGGATTGCCCTCTCCATCATGAAATGGGTAGAGTGTGAAGAGCTGGTTGAGGTGAGCAGGTTGAAAGCTTCTGGGTAAGAATTAGAAATCAAGTTAACAAAGGGAACCTTGTGGTTGGTGTCTACTACAGGTTGCTGGATCAAAGGGAGCCTATTGAAGAAGACTTCTTGCTTCAGCTACAGGAGGCATCACGCTCATAGGCTGTCATCCTGCTGGAGGATATCAACCACCTCAGCATCTGCTGGAAAAGAAGCATGGCAATCTGTAGGCAATGCAAGAGGCTTCTGGAGGGCATTGAGGATAACTTCTTAAGTTAACTTCCTAGACGGCCCTACTAGAGGGGATACAATACTGTCACAAACACAACACACAACTGGTCACCAACACAAGTGAGCTAATCAGTGACATCAAGATTGGAGGCAGCCTGGGCTGCAGTGATCATTCACTGGTGAATCCTGAGGGATATGGGTCAGGGGAAGAGTAAAGGCAGGACCCTGAGTTTTAGGCAAGTAAAATTCCAGCTCTTCAAGGAGTTAGATAGTGGGACTCCCTGGGACACTGCCCTAATGGACAAGGGAGCTAACAGAGCTGGCAGATCTTTTAAAACCACTTTCCATAGAGTTCAAGGGCTCTCAGTCCCCTATCCCTGGAAACATTCAAGGTCAGGTTGTACAGGGCTCTGCAAACCCTGATCTAGTTGAAGATGTTGCTGCTTAATGCAGGAGGGTTGGACTAGATGACCTTTAAAGGTCCCTTCCAACCCAAAGTATTCCATGATTGTATGATTCTATGATTTATGAATGTTAGGCTGGAATTATCACTCACAGAAAACTGTATCCACACTAACATGTACAATCTGATCCCGTATCCAGAAGCCAAATTGCCTGACTGGGGGTTATTGATGGTGTTGCAGATCTGAATAAAAGCTCAGAATTTCTTGAAATCTAACATAAAATTAAAGTGCATCAGATCAGAAAGAGGATAAAATTATCTTCAGCCACTGCATTCTCATGATTTACAGCATAAGTTGCTTCATTTGCAAACTTCCACCAAGCAGTTCCTGAATATACCCTTCTCAAAGAAATCAAACTCATGGACACAAGTATGACCTGAGTGAAGCTACATGCTGTCACAGGGACCAGAGCAAAAACAGAGAGCTGTTTTCATGGCTGGGAAATCATCTACTTCAATAAACAGTTTACACAACTATTTGACAAAGACTAACAATGCTGCTTCTCCTGGAGGCAAGCGGCTGATTAGCAGGAAATAAACAACCTTATAATAACAACCACCCCATTACTAGATGTTAGGGAAGCATCAACTTGGATTTATGCTTTTTAACTAAGTGATAGAGAGCTTCACATTTAGTTGCTGGCTTATTCTAGGAGAAATGAGAAGTTAAAGAGAAGGAAGTCTTCCAATATCCATATGATGATAGAGAGTAAGTTTAATCATCTTTCCTCCTCTCCGGAAAGATTAGCGATGTGACTGAAGGAACACTCTGTGTGCTGCTTGTATTCCCAGAATGAGATGATAACTCATTATAAGTGCAAAGATGTGCCTGCAGCCTAGTGCGTATTGAGAATGTGAACACAGAGTTAAGAAAGTGGGAACCTGGAACAGAACTTTTAACATGTGAGACACGGTATAGCGAGTAATGCAATCAACAGCTTTCACAGAGCTGCAGGCAATTGCTATAACCAGCTATTCTCCCAGTACGCCAGTACGAGCTACACATAACACTTAGTTGAAGTAAAAATGTGCAAGCAGTACTAAACAAAACTATACCTTTTTTTTTTTTTAATTTCTTGAAGATGGGAAACAGGAAAAGTGCCTACTAGTTTTTTAGTTTTCTATGTTATATTTCCTTCAAATTATGATTTATCAATTTATTTTCCCTCTTAAACAAATGATGCAAGTATCTCACCTATTAAGGTTTCACAGCTTCTTACTTATTTTATTTAGTAACAGTTAGCTAATTCTTACTCAAACAGGATACCTGCAACTACATTCAAGTCCCATGCTACAATTGCTAGACAGGTAAATACGATGACATGGTTTTCAGTCCTGTTACTTTCTGTAGTGGTGAATGAATGTTGCCTATGCATGAACAAGTGAGCCTGCTGGAGTTTTAAAATGGAAGCAATTCTCATGGGATTCCATACTGTGCCTACTGCTCTTTGTGGAAAGCATGAGAGGATTTTCATTAAGAAATGACTGATACATTTTTCTCACTCCCAATTTTACTTTAAAAGAATTAAGTGATTGAGATACTGAAGAAGGAAATTCATTCATTCCCCCCAGAAACTCTCTACGGCATACAGCCCAATTTTTGTCAAGAACTAGCACAGAAATTATACAGGCAGGGCTAGAAGGACACCCCTGGGACTATTGCTTGATAGGGAGAAAAATCATAAAAGCACCTTCAGAACATGCTACCATGGTACAGTGGGTTTTGAAACCACTCTTGGCAGAGGCTGGGAAAAATGATTAAAACTTGGGTTTTGGGATTTCATTTCTCTTTTATTCTCTTCTCTCTCACCAGAAGAGCACTGAATTAGATATATATTTATATTGCTAATGAGAATGTCTACAGCTATATTTAAAGGGATAATTATTTATGACAAGAGAGGAGAGTGCCTTTTTTTCTTTTGAGTTTAATCTAACCACACTCTGATGGGACTTGAATTTCCTTATGTGTTGATTTACACGATACGGTTGAATTCTTTTGACCTGAAGCTGTGGAGTGCAAGCTTGACTGAGTGTTGCTATTTCACTCTAATTTATGCAGTTACAGGGGAGTTGCCCTGTGCTCACAAATAAAAAAATGAAGGACTGAGCAGCAGTAAGTGAAAATGGGATTGGTGGATACCCATTCCTTGCAGACACATCTCACTTAAATTTCTATAGTTCTTTGGTTATTATGCAGTTATTTCTCTCCTTTCATACTATCTGCCAAGCACTGGACAGATTGAAATCCACCTGTGACATCATTCCTCTGGTCTTCAAATGGGGAAATCAAGGACAATTATTGGAAGCCTTTGCAAAAAGATAAGAGACAATTTAAAGTAAAAATGCTCCTTGTTTCTCACAGCACAATGAACTATTTCAACTGTATAAAAATGTAAATAGGTGACAGACTAGTAACACTTGGTTAGCTGTAGGCAGGCCACTCAGCTCACTGAATTAAAGGGCAGTATTTCTACAGGTTGACTTTGAATCAAACATTGAATACCTATCCCTTCACTGACTCACCCCAGTGTGCACCTAACTTACAGCAGAAAGCTGCGGTTTTACTCAGCATGTTTGTAAACAGTAGAGTGTTGATAAAGCAGTGAACAAACATGCTGATAGAATAGAATAGAATAGAATAGAATAGAATAGAATAGAATAGAATAGAATCATTTCAGTTGAAAGGGACCTACAAATATCATCTAGTCCAACTGCCTGACCACTTTAGGGCTGACCAAAAGTTAAAGCACATTGTTAAGAGCATTGTCCAAATGCCTCTTAAACACTGACAGGCTTGGGACATTGACCACCTCTCTAGGAAGCCTGTTCCAGTGTTTGACCACCCTCTTGGGACAAAAATGTTTCCTAAGGGTAGCATTATAAGAATCACTTTAAAATTTCCCATATTCTTAGCAGATTGCTTGAGTTCTCCCTATTACAACTTTCTTTTCCTGTTCTCCCTTAAAAATCTGTTGAGTACAGAACATTAACCAGTCCTGAAGCTTCTTGTTACTAGGCAAATTCAGGAAAATCTAGCAAATAATTTCAATTCTCTAGCCCAGCTCTTACATGTGTGAAGCATTCCCCATCACTCCTTTAAAATTCAGCATTGACATAAGCACTCTGCCTGAGCTAGGAATCTTGGCCCAGCCAACAGGTATCTTGAATCTAGCTTCAAACGATTTTCCATTCCCCTCCTCTACATCAAATAAATACACATGCTAACAAATAACACAACCCTGAAACAGCCAAACCTAAACATTCCTTAGCCTGAGCCTTTCTTTCCTTGCTCCAAACCAAGCACTCCAAGCATTAGAAAAAAAGGAAATTTTGTGAGGTTATGTAAGATGCAAGAGAGAGATGGTCAATTTCAGGAGCAGTCAGAAGCTTTTCTTCATGCTTCTGAAGTGAAGACAATTTTATCCCAGTCTTGCAAAGCATGTATGTTCTCATGTCCTCGATTCCCATGGGTCCCCTCTGCTCTGGCCACCAACAGTGCACCCACTGTCTTCCCATCTCCACCAAGCTGGAGAGGCTTTCGGTGATGTGAAAAATCCAGCTGCTCCCCCATCACCAACAACATCTAGAGCTCTGGGGCATTGAACTTCAAGCCAGATTCTCAAACTAGGAGTTGTCTCCAAGCTAAGTAGAATCCCATAGGGGTGTGTATGGAGTACTAGTGCCTGGAATGACCAGCAGAATGTTATGTGTGAATAATCTGGAACTGACTGTGGCTGGAGACTTCACTTGAAATGTAGGAGACCAGGGTAGAAGTCCTTATTCTAGTCTCCACGCCACAAGAGAATGTGAGTCAGGGTTTCAACATGAGTCTTCCTTTCTAACCCAGTGCGCGTTTAATTAATTTACAGAGTTACAAATTTGCAAGAATAAAGGTGCTTAGTGAGGACATTTCCTCGACACATGGGATCAATCAACCAGAACAGAGATTTTAACCCGAGTTTCTTGTGTGATTTAAAATTAGGAAGCTGATTGATCTCAGCAGCATCCTCCATCCCTTAACACACCCCTCATAGACATGTCTCAGGATTGATTCTTCAGTGCCTAAATAGCCTGGGAATTAGCCATTGCAAAACTGCAATTAGGCTTTGGCAAGGCCATTTAAAACTAACCTCCTCTGAGAACAGAGAGCAGGTAAAAAGAGAAAAAAACAATGACACCCCAGTGCTTCAAGCAGGTTAGTTTCAGTTCTGAAAGCTAAATTAATTTGGAGCACAAAGGTTTTTGCTCTTGTCCCTAAATTTCTTAGGTGTTTAAACAATCCCTGTTTCCTACATCTTTCCTCTAAAATGGCTCCTGTATTTCAGCCCCTTGCCTCTATTTCCATAGTCAGTCAGGTGAGAGTTTGCTATCTTACAATGTAGTTCAAAACTGAACCTCATATCCAAATTTTAATAATGGGGACTTCTAAAAACTGTCTTAAGAGCTTTTGTTGAGTATGAATGAGTGTCAGTTTTGTGTGTTACATAAACAACTGTACTTCACTGCTCTCTCATCACCTCTTCTGACTGCTTTTTGGAGTAAGATGGCACTTACATCCCTTCTTGTGAATATATGAACAAAGATTCCAAACCTCTTTAGCTCCCATGCCAGGAAATTTTCAAGCAAATTCCATGTTAGCCTGCATAAATCATGCTCTGTTCCCCTTCATCAAGGTCTGTCACACTTTTTCAGTCTCTAGCAACCACAGCATAAGAATAAGTGATAGAAGGTACCACATCAAATTGCATCATTTTCCTTTGTTCATATTTAACACTTTCAGATCTTTGGCTGATAAAGACAGAAGTTTTCTCTTGCCTTCATTAGTCCTGTTGGAATCAGAATGAACAGAAGTTTGTTCCTAACAAATACTCTTTTTTTGTGATCTACCTTTATTTTTACAGAAAAGATTTCCCTTATTTTATAGCCCAAAATTGGCCAGATGAGAGAGTTACTTGTGTGAATGAATCCCTTCCTGCAGTCCCAGTGGGGTGCTACCCACTCACTCAGTACTATAAATGTGGAACTGTTCTGCAATCAGTTATTAATAGTGTCCATTAGCCCTCCAAGGTATTTGCAATACGACTGCAGGGAACAAGTACAATAGAGGGAAGTCTGGGACACAGCATGACGGAAAGGCACGTAGAGCCACCTAACAGCATGTGGCTATCAGAGGCAGCAGTTTTTGCAGAAGAGAGCCAGGAGCTCTGCTGAGGGCAGCACAGAGGGGCTGAGTGGTTGGTGGTGATGCGCCATGGGGCATGGTCCCAGCAGCTGTTGCAGCATCTGCCCCTGTAATATCAGGGGTTTGGCCCAGATGAAGCCCCAAATGGAGGACACAGCCCTACAGCCTCAGGCTGCAGGGGTGCCTGGGGACTCTTGCTGGGGCTGGGGCTTATGTGCTGGTGAAGGGACTGTGTTACCAAGAAAGGAGCTGCAGAAGATCAGCTGACTGTACAGCATGAGAGATGATGAGAAAGAGGTTGTCCACATCTTCTGAGACACTGCAGATACAAGAGCCTGAACATCCAGTTGTACTAAAGGAGAAACAAGAAGAATCTGGGCTTGCCTGGTCAGGAAATGGAGATTCTCACAATGACAAAGGCTGGAAGCTTCTGACTTATGGCAGAATTCAGATAGGACCTCTACAGACTGGAGAAATGGGCGGAGAGAGCATTTGTAGCTGGTCACAGGAGGTGATCACACCTCTCTGCTCAGCACTGGTGAGAAACATCTGGGTGCTATGTCCAGCACTGGGGTCCCCAATACAAAAGAGACATGGCATACTGGAGTGAGTCCAGGCTCAGGGTCATGACAATGATTAAAGGACTGGAGAATCTGTCATATGATGAGAAGCTGAGAGGTAGGACTGTTCACTCTGGGGAATAGAAGTGTCAGGAGAAGTCTTACCTAGACACCTAATGGGAGAGTAAAGAAGGCCAAGCCAAGCTATTCTTGGTGGTGTCCAGTGAGAGGACAAGAAAGGCACAAATTGAAATATAGGACTCTCCACTGAAATGTAAGAAAAAAATATTCTGCTCTGAGAATGACTGAGCACTGGAGCAAGTTGCCTAAAGAGGTTGTGGAGCCTCCATTATTGGAGACCCTACTGGACATGATGCTGGGAACCCTGCTGTAGTGAGGCATGGCATGGAACCATAGCTGACCCTGCTTTGAGCAGGGAGGTTGGACTATATGATTTCCAGAGCTGCCATCCAACTTCAGCTGTGTCTTGAGTAAAACTGTCTCCTGTCAAACTTTTCAGAGCTTTGAGGATGCTGTGTTATTAGCTTATTCTCCTGCTCAGCTTTCAGGACTGGTCAAAGCCCAGGAAAATGAAACTACAAACATATTTTAGCAGCATTTTAGAAAAGGTTCTTTTGCTCATGGCACTCATTTATGACTTAAGATATCATAGAGTTGCAAGCACGATTGCATTGTTAGGATGATCAGTATATTGTTATGATGATCAATATATTAAATGAAAGACATAAAGAATTTCAAGGTGCATTAATATATTTGACTATCACAGTCATCTTACTTAGTTTTGAGGCCAGTCTTTTCCTGCAAAACCTTTAGGAGCAACAGCTTAAGATCTTCATCTTACTGATACCTACAACCTCCAAAGCATCCCAGCTTATGCTCAGACACATATATAAATATGAATTTTGGCTCATACAAAAAAGCAAAGGGTTTTTTTCCAACCCATCATTAATCTACTCTACATTAGAACCGTGATTAATTTATCATAGTTGAACCAACTTACATAAAAAATATAAAAAGAAACTTCAGAATAAACAAAGACATAAAATGTTCTTCATCCTGAACAAAGTCTCTTACCATAAACCTCATAGATGTCTGGCTCTATAAGGGATAGCAGAAAGTTTAGAGATTATCAGAAATTTTCCAGTAATGCAACTTTTCATCAGAAGATACAGATTTATGGCGTAGGAAGGATTCATTTGAAACATTTCAGATTTTACAGACTTCAATCAAATTAATTCCTGCTGATCTGTCCTCAGGTTAGGTATTTTAGAAGCTACAACATCACCGTTATCAGAGTGTTCAATAAAACTAACAGTCTTGACAAGTTCATTAGAGTTATTATCTGCTGAGATCAAGCAGCACGCCGACTTCACTAGACTCCTACAAGGTCTGGGAAGCCAGCCTTCACAGAAAGCTTGGAAATTTTGTTTCTTTTCAAATTCAGACTTTTAAAAAATGAAGTTTCCTACAGTACAAAAACACAGCTCTTTGGCCAGGTCTAATACTGTTTGCCTTCGCAGTGGTCCTGTCCAGGACAGAGGTCCTGTCCAGAAATCATTATTATGAAACTGCATTTAGTTCCCATTGATTTGAGGATTTTTGTCTGAGTATAGACTTCAGCATCAAGCTAGAAAAATATACCATCATTAAGTCCAAATTAATACATCTGTAGAAGAACTATATTAACACTATATCTTGCATCCACAGGCATTTTGGGGAAAAAGAGTCTATGAGATACAGCTTATCAAGTAGTTCCCAGCCATGGGACCCAAAACACAAAGGCTTAATTTCTAGTTTTAGGAACTGCTACTTTGTGCCTCTGTTTTCCCACCAGTAAGACAGGATAATGAGCTCTTCCTCCTTTATAAAGCATTTTAAGATCTACTGGGGTTACGCTGATTAAGAAATAGTGATATTTGGGTTTGCTATTATTTAAAATAATGAAAATGAATATGCCATTGAATTAATTTGAAGTTTCCCAACCTCCCCACTTGGATTTTTTGCTTATTGCATCAGATCTCTACAGAATCATTTAATAATGTCATACATAAACAATATATTATTAATATGATTTTTTAATACAGTCAATCCACAATAAATACAAGCCATGATCCCACACTGCTAACAAAAAGAACTGATGGAAATCTGTGCTTAAGCTGCACAACACACAGCTTGTTAGAAAAAAAATGGCCAATGAACATAATACTCCTGAAAAGGTGGAATTGACCACCATGAGATATGAACTTGGCAAAATCTATTCTAGCCTACTCAGCAAGCACATCTTGAAGCATTTCTGCCTACAGACTCCTAGGAATCATAGTGCTTATCGCTAACCTACAATTTGCTGAGGTGTAATTCTGCTTGGAGCTGCTCTAAAGTTGGCATGGCCAGTGTCCCCACTGGGAGCAAGCCCAGAAGCTGCTCCCTGGTTCTTCCTCCCACTTCCCTGTGCACAGTCCCCTCTTGACCCATAAATTCACATCCTCAGGGAGCTAGCAGAAGAGAAAGAATAGGGAAAATATTTGCTCAGTCTCATATTGATTTAGCTCATGGTTATAGGTATCACTAAAGAGGGCATGGGGCAGTCTGACCCTCCTGACTTCAGTGTCAGTTTTTCAAGTGTAGCCCCGTGTCCTTATAAAATTTTCTTAATCACAACTCCAGCCCCCTTTTTACTTTTCAACTATAGCTGCACACCTCTGGTCAGAGCTCTGCAGGACGACTTTTATGTTTCTCTCCTCAGAGAGACCTTGAAAAATCTGAGCCCATCAGCCTATCAGAAGTTTAGCCTATTTTTACTAATGTGCATTACCCGATAGTTCTCAATTATTCTTTAATAGTCCCTTATGAGGGCTCTTATCAAAAAAGTCTTTTGAAAATCCAAGTATGCTGTTTCCACCGAGTCCCCAGTATTAACACTCAAAAGAGCTCTAACAAGGTAGAGAAGCACATTTTTTCTTTGAGAAGCGCTGCTGCTTTGATCTCCAGAAGCTATACTTATCCGAGCATTGTGCTATTCTATCCCTAATTGAACCCTCAATCAGGTTCCCTGCTATCATAATAAAGTTCACTGATCTGTAAAGCCTTAGATGGCCCCCAGCTTAATTTTGAAGATAAGCATCATGCTAATGAGTTTTAAGTTTTCAGGCTTCTTTGCTGTAAAGACTGTTACACATCCTTGTCAATGTTGCTCCTGTTTAATGCTTTGTTTGTTTTCAAATCCTTGGATGAGTATCAGTCAGTCCCCATGATTTACTGCTTCTGGGTTTCACAAGTTCTACCAGAGGTAATTTCTCCTTAGGAGATTCAGTCTATTAATGGCCCCAATGTGATTTCAAATAAAAAGTGCCCTTTAAATAGGATTTTCCCCATGATCTGCCATAAAGATTAAGGCACAAGCGTACTTCAATTCTTCTGCTTATTCCTATTATAGCTGATAGAAAAGAAAAAATTTATATGAGTGGAACTTTGTTAAAAAATACTGTTTTCAATGTACCACTGTCCTAGGATATTACAAAAATCACTATGAGATCACAGAGAAGAGATTGCTTAGCAGGACCGAAGCCATCAGCATAAAACCATCCAGGTAATTTTCAACACTTTAACCCACAAGGGAAAAAAAAACCTCACAGTTTGTCTGAATCCCCTCTGCAGGTGCCTCTTCTCTGAGCGTAAAGAGAGACCAAGGCAACTCATAACTTAGGTGTATCAGTTGAATTTTTTAAAGAAAGAAGAGTATGAGAATTTAAAACCCCTCCAGAGCTTAATTTGGAGTTCCTCAGTCAGGTTTCTGCTCTGAAGAGCATCTTGGTCTTCTCTAAGAGCCCACTGCTTTCCACTCACTTGTGGACCTTCCCAACACACCCAGCTACATCTGCTGCCCAACGTACAGAGTCTTGTGTATTTAGGAAAACAGTGCTGTGTACCAATCTTCTGGACAGAGAGTGTCCCCATGTTTCCCAAGGTTGATGGTTTGTTTGTTTGTTTGTTTTTCATGGAAGACTCTTATAACATTGTTGAACTGTAATTATTTTTAAGAACACGTTGGTTTGAATGTAATTTTGTTCATAGTGAGGTTGCATAGTTGGAGAACAAAATATGAGCTGAAACAGAGACACCACGTTTGAACAAGAAGTAGAAGAAAGACATAAATAACATTCTGTTAATTTTCCTTTTGAAAACCTCTGGACATTCCTACCTAGGAGGGAGGACCAGGGAAAACTAAGGAGAGGGACAGAACTGACTGGATGTGGCAATCCAGGCTCGTGCTCTTTCCTGTCTTAGGGAATATCCACTTAAATTTGATCAAGGAGTGTAAGATTTTGAGAAATTACCATTTTTGCATGGTCAGGAAGGATACAGTTGCTTGAATTTTTAATATAGTTGCCGAAAACATTTGGATGCAGTCAGTCTTCAACCTATGGATACATACTGCTGAGCACAGTTACTGAGTACAAGGCTGGATGTATTCTGGGCATGGATCAACATTGTGCATTTGGCAGAAACTGTTATTTGCCCTGTCAATACTTCCCATCATCTGCAAATGAAGTGCACTGAATACGCTTCAAAGAGGATGGCCACATAGCTACAGCAGCGGACTGTTGCCCCGAGAAACTGGATCAGCAGCTGACACAGCCAGAGTGTTCCTGTCACCCGCTATGCAAACAGCACAGACCAGACCTTTCAGAGCCATTAATGGTGTATTCTTCATTTTCTGGCTGGCTGAGCTTGCAGAGCCAGGGCACTGTTTTGTGCACATGCCGCGTCAGCTGAAATCAGAGATAACTCTGATCACAGCACATTAATTAGAGATGCTGAAAATGTTTTGGCATGATGACACTTTATCCAAGTCAAAATATTGCACAGGTGGTTTTAATGATCTATATTTTGAGGGAAAATGGAACCTGTTAGTAAGGGCACAAGCACAGTAGCAGGAGGGTCAAGTCACCACTCGGCCAGATTCAAGGTAATCATGCACACATGAAAAGCTTTGCTTTGAATCATGGAATGGTTAGAGTTGGAAGCATCCTTAAAGATCATCAAGTTCCAACCCCCCTGCCATGGGCAGGGACACCTCCCACTAGAGTAGATTGCTCAAAGCCCTGTCCAGCCTGGCCTTGAACACTTCCAGGGATGGGGCATCCACAGCTTCCCTGGGCAACCTGTTCCAGTGTCTCACCACCCTCACAGGAAAGAATTTCTTTCTGGTATTTAATCTAAATTTCCCCTCTTCCAATTTAAAGCCATTATCCCTTGTCCTGTCACTACACTTCTTGATAAAAGGTCCCTCTCCAGCTCTCCTGTGGGCTGCTTTCAGATACTGGAAGGCTGCTACAAGGTCTCCCCTGAGCCTCCTCTTCTCCAGGCTGAAGAACCCCAGCTCTCTCAGCCTGTCTTCATAGGTGAGGTGCTTCAGCACTCTGAAAGCAGGCAGTTGAGCTAGGATATCAGCCCAAGGCTACATCTACACCAGCAAGGGATGCAGCACAATGGGGATGAATCTGGAGAACAGAACAGCCAGTGCTGAGGGACCAAGGCCTAATTTATAGGTGTTTTCAGGTTAGTGCTTATTTGGTTTGATGGACTGAATGTCTATCAGCAGGCTGGAAAGCATCAGGTGTCCTCCAAAGCACATGCTTCAGTTTAGTTTCACCCAAAAAAATTAATTCAGTGAGGACGATAAAGACTCACTTCAACTTAACTGCCGACCAAAACTGAAACATTAATGCATATGTACCCAGAGTCTCCTACACACCAAGCTTGTGGGCTGACCAAGAAATATTTTTACTGCTCCAATTTTGCTGTAACACTTAAAGAGTTTTCAACTCAATGTAGATTAGATATTAATTTAAAATGTCATCAGGGTCTCTGCAACAGAGCTGTTGGTGTGAGTAGCTCTACTCGTAAAAAGTGCTGTTGCACACCATGAGGAAAAAAACATTTTTCTCTCAAACTGGCATGGAGAGTTATTGATACATTAAACTTGATTCCCCATTTGAAAATGAGAAATATAGTATCGCCTCACCTCACAGAAGTGTGGCCAAATCTAATGAACTTTAGTAAAGTATTCAAATACCATGGAGCTGAGGGGAAGAAAATGAGAAAAAGAAAGTTTGACAAAAAAATATTATAACAATATTCTATAGTGAATAGGATCACTTACTCGGTATGAAGGAAAGACAAAGTATTGTATATTTTCTATTAAGTAAGCTTAATTTCTTCCGCATGGAGATAAAGATTAGGGATTACAGAAAAAGTTAATATCAAAATGCATTAAAACTATATCATCTGTATATACTACATAATTTTATAGAAAATAATACACAATGTCATATGCACAAGAAGACCAAAGCTAAGATAATTTTATTGTAATTGTGAAATACTTAAGATTTGCAGCCTTAATTAAGGTAATGTACCTTTTATAGTGCGAGGTATCTATCTATCTCTCTGTCCATCTAAATATCTCTCTACTAAGCCAACATACCAGTGGAATGACATTGCTCCCGAGATAGGTTTTCTTAACTGTGAATAAATAAAGGACTTAATTTTAATAAAGTAGAAAACATTAACCCCTTTATGATTAAATCGTTTACTTTATGCATCCATTTTAGGGGAGGTGAGGAAATGCCTCTATCTATGCACATGTGCGTTCTTTTAGGGCTCAGCACCAGAGTGTTGCTCTAACTCCAGGAAAGCTGTTGCCCTTCTGCTGCTATGACAGGCAGTAGCACTGCAGGTTGTGTTCACAGAAACAACCTGCGGGTACTCAGAGCTAATTCCTCAGCAGTATCTCAGTGAGAAAATAGGAAACTCAGTCTGGTCTCTGGTCTCTGAAATTAAATTCTGGAAGTACAATACAGCTTTATTCAGATTGATGGGTTTTTTGGGGCTAGATTTCTATAGAGGCCATTAAGCCCGCAAATCTACTATTGTGTGTGGCTCTACATGAGTCCCAGGACAACCATCAGAAAATGCAGAACCTGACTGCAGCTTCCAAAGTCTTTTGTGGATATCTTCAGCCTCAGATTTCTACACACCCCCATCTCCTAACACACTGGGATGTGCTGATTCAGAAGGGAGGCTGGCTCTGTGGAAATTGTAATTATGGAGGTTTGCTCAAATCCAGAAAATGAAATCTTAGAAACGCAAGCTTTGTCTGGGTACGTACTCCTTGGGAGGCTGAACCAGAGATGCTTAAGTCAGCAAACAAAGACAGTGTAAGAACAAGACAATGAGCATATTTAAGTGGGAAACTAGAAAATATAATCATAACAGGAGTGAGCTTGAGGAGTCACAGAGGCAAAATACCCAACCAGAACCCACAGATCCCAACAACTTTCTGAAAGGCACCAGGTGGGGTGGGGTACCCTCAGAGCAGATGAGCGGATCGGGGAGGCCTGTGTTTCCATTCCCAGCTTTTCTCTCACCATGAGCACCCTGGTTCTCTTTCACAGCCCCTCAAGGGCTCTGCTCACTGAGGTTGTTATGTGCTTTGACAGTCTCTCAGAGGGAAGAGTACTCTAAAACTATCAAATGCTGCCAAAAATACAGTATGTGTTTCTTTTACAAACTCAGATTAATTCAAGCCTCAAGTAACAGCTATTCAAGTGTCCTCTAAATGTGGATGGGATTGAGGATTTCATTTTTATCACTACAGAGCACTAGGCATTTTATTAAACATTGCCCAAGATGTCTGCAATGCAAAACTTTCCCCAGAAGAAGTACAACACAAAGTACAAACTCCTGGGTCTACCTTTAGCTTTATGAGAATCTGAGTAAAACATGGAGAATCTATTGAAGAAACTAAAATATTTGTGCATCATGTAGTGTGCATGAAAAATAGCTCACTTTTCCCTGAAATGCAGTTGTTCCTAGAAATAAAGGCTGGAGAAAATATCCTGATACGCAACCATGAAGACAAGTCTGTCTGAAACTGGGTATATAATTTGTGATTACGCAAGCTCTAGCCAAATCAGGCTTAAAGTCTGTATCAGTTTTAAAATATGTAAGGGTCTGTTTTTTAAAATAAAATGTGGCAAAGATCTTGATTCTTTTCCGTTCTGGAAGAATTGGCTAGCAGCCCTCAAACCTCATGATGATGCATTGATTTAGTGCTTAGTGTGGATGAAAAAATATGAGATGCAATAGATAAACAATTCTGTCTCCTGTCATTAGCACTGGTGTCTTGAGAACAAGGACAAATGCCGCAGAAGCAGGCAGACACAGTGACAGTAGCTTCTATCTAGACAGTAATGAAGTTGTGGTCCCCCAGACTGCTGTGTGTACAAGACAGGCCCATGAGGGAGCTTGAATAGCTACTTGAGTTGCTAGACTACCCTGAAAATTGTGCTCCCACATCTTCACTGCCACCTTGCCAGCTATATTGGGTATATCTGTCTTTACTGTACTCCTACATCTTGTCACAATACTTTTGGGAGTCTCCAAGTCAAATACTGAGGTCCTTTGCTGTTGCCTGTTTCTGGACCCTGCCTAGGGTTCATGGTAGGAAGGGAGACCTGGTGGGAAAAAGCTGCCATAAAAACCCTATCATTTGTTAAGTATTTTAAGAAGCAAATGGTCTGAAAGCAGCAAAGATATTCCTGTGCTTGGTTTCTTGCCTTCCTGTTGCAAATAAACTGAAGCTAAGATGACTCGTGCCTATCACAAATGTCTGGAGGTGTTTGTGATGGCTTTGGGGCTACTGCAGTCTGGAGCACTCATTTTAGGTCCTGAGGCAGGAGTATGTGTCTGTGCCAAATCAAAACCGGCCAGACATTGCCTCAGGCAGTGATTCCTGCTTTGGACCAGAGACTAACACCAGAAGCTCCCACTTTTATGACCTTCCCAAACTCCTATACAACTGTGGGGCTGGGTCTCAATCTGGTATGTTGGACGTGTCA
Source organism: Nycticryphes semicollaris (assembly GCA_013400055.1). Taxonomy (NCBI): domain Eukaryota; kingdom Metazoa; phylum Chordata; class Aves; order Charadriiformes; family Rostratulidae; genus Nycticryphes; species Nycticryphes semicollaris. The sequence goes on from VXBJ01002933.1 coordinate 19,181, forward strand.
CATGTGCTCCCACTGGGTATGGGAGAAAAAGGCTCAAGCCTTGACCCTCGGTTTACGTGTTTAATTCCCAAGTGAAATCTCAAGAAATACTGTGTTTTATCCCTGTAGCTGCCTGGAGGTTAGAACATGCCTGCCATATGGCAAAACTGAAGACTCATCCAAATATTATGAGTACCATCTAATGGCTTTTAATCAGCAACCAAAGACCAACATCAAGAGGCCTTGCTTTGAAACCGAAAACTCAGAAATCTCAAATAATTTCTTACCCAGACGGATGTGTAAGGCTGCAGAGCAAGAAACTAGAGTTTTTTCTAGATTGAGGTATTCTGGCACCATGCAAGCCTAAGTAGTGGGGGGTTTCTCTCAACGTAGCGGTGCAGAGGGATCCTGACCAAGCTGTAACAGCATTCACAGGCACAGAAATTAGGGATGTGTCAGCCATTAATACTGCTTAAACCTCAGGTTTACAGAAGGGTTTTCTTTCCTGCTTCAGTGCCAAAATTCACTGTATTCTTCTTGTGTAACTGATTACAACAGGAGTTGCTGACAGCTCTATTAGACAGATAAGGGCACTTGAAACTTTTCTGCTCTATTTCTAAGGTCAAAAAGACCTTAAGATGTATACTGCCCACCTACATAGTGGATGAGGGGTTTATTTTTGAAAGAACTGCAGACTGCTGACCATCTCCCAAAGGATAGTCACAAAGCCTCATAAGGGATGCAGCTATTTGTGAAGTTTCAGGAGTGGCATTAAGTGCTAACAGAAGATATCCCAAACTCCAAATACTGCCAGCTACCAGAAGACTTTCACTTCACCTTTAAAAAGAAACCAGCCGCAGTGTCATTTTGCAGACAGACAAAACTATCTCTGTGAGCAAACTTGTTCAGACCCAGTTTGGCATCATGTCTGTGTGGCTGCAAAGCACAGATCATCTGCAGCAGCAATTAAAGTTGGAGGAGGAGGAAGAGGTCGGTGGACCAGTCAATAATCAGTGCACCTTTTCCCCGCAGCTGGCACACAACCCTTCTGAGCTTGCTGCTTAATTAAGGTTTGGAGTTTTCTGTAGTACACTTCTGCCATCTAGAGGCTTTTCTGCCCTTCTGCAAATCTTCACCAGGGGAGATTTTTCCCCGTTCTATATCCCAAACATCCCCAATCAGGTATCAAACCTCTGATTAAAGGATGACAAGGCTGAGACTGATATCTCATATGTCTAAAGTAGAATTAGGAATCGGTTGGAAATGGGGAAGAGGTCTCTTGTGGATCATAGCTTTGGTGGACTGAAGTTTTTATCAGACAATTTTATTTCATAATAAACTCTCTGAAATAAAGCATTTTGGAGCAAGGAGGATAATACAGGAGAACCGAATCAATATCTAAGATAAACCAATCTAAAAAACCCAGTGCAAGACACTGATTTTTTTTAACATTCTCTGAGACCAGAAAAGAACAATCTTTATGTGTATCACCCACAACATAATTTGGTATATAATGAGGCTTATAAAGGTTGATCCTGTGATTAATACAAATGTTTTACAAACTGCATTGCTGGATCACTGCAGTTAAACTTCCCTAAGCACATAACAGTCCAGAGAGTTACACAATGAATCTCTCCACTCACCCCATCACACAGCAATTCATCCCACATGGTTAACTCTGACCCCCAAGACACATTTAGAACATCTTTCAACATCCCCAGCTCTTGATGTGAATCTCAGATATTTTGTAAGAAGGAAGACAGTCCCATTAGCTCACCTACATACTGCCCTGTAAGCTTTAAGCAGCCGTCTACACTCAGCTTTTGTATTTAAAGCCAAGAGTCTCTTCTTCCTCGCTCAATAAGGAACTACCCACTGTGCAGGAGAAAACAGACCAGCAGAGGTTAGCACAGCAGGGTGAAGGAGCTGAGGTGGGATACAAATCAAGATTTAGGATGTATGTTTGCACTGCAATGGCAAGGCTGCCTCAAGGTTGCCTTGAACACCTGTCTCTTCAGTGCTTTAATGGCAAATAGGAAAGCTGAGCTCCAGGCACAGCTAAGGGCTGTCCTGTATGGTGCTTGTGTGCCAGGTTCATCTGGCAGGATGTTGTCAACCATATCCAGAGAGCTCATGTTCAGGCTGTGTGAGAGAGATGCACTGTCTGAAAGCAAGTGGACCATGAGCCAACATCCTCATAGTTGCTTTTGTGCATCCATCAAATCCACCCACCCATCAAATGCAATGCAGTACACTCACTCAAATGTCAGCTGCCTCGGCCTAAAGTACAAACCCAAAGTTCATGTTCAACAGCTGCCACTCACTGAAAGCCTGCAAATTCACCAAGAAGGTCCAGGCCTGCCTGCAGCTCTCTGCCTGCAGACCTCTGCCTGCTGCTGAAGACCTGCTTGAACTTTGAAGCTGTTGAGAAGCAGGGTCCAATTCCCCACTGCCAACAGCTGTGTTTGGCAAATACCTAATACACAACAACAAGATCAGCCTGCAAACAATGTATGGTGGTGGATTTGGTTTCTTAACAGAACGGCTGGAGGAAATTGATTGAATTCTTAATGCAGTGTTGGCTTAATGTAAACTGCACAGTGAGGAGAAGGCTCAGGAAGCCACCATGGCATATCTTCCCAGGGGCACGCACTGAGAGCTGAAGAAAAAAATCTCTCAGGACCTGCACTTTGAAAGTGAGCTCTGATCTGCATTTGTAAGAAGAGAAGGCCATGTTCACAGTTGGGAGGGAATCCTGGGCCCTAGCATGTCTTCTCACAGGTGTGGCTCTGAAGGGGCAAATTTCAGGAATATATCTGGGCTACTGATTCCTACTGGCTCGTTCTGCTTTCCTCCCTGCCTTGCATACATCCCATTCAATCAATTTTCAATAACCATTCAGTATTTATATACCTTACTGAATGTCAGCTTCAACTCCAGAGGCTAGGTGTGTCTCAGATAATGACCTACCGTCCAGGACCTGTGATCCAGGTGAAGTCTGTTTGCGCTGCCCAAGAAACCAGATGTAGTCAGCAGGCAGAAGCAGTGTCCTAACACTGGAAAGAACTCAGAGAAGAACATGGGAAAGAGAAGAGGAGCACAGGGGTGGCAGAGTTTGAATTACCAGCATGCTCCCGCAGCTCTGCAAGAGCTGCTACCATTGTACATCAGCCCCAAGCCAGCTCATTTTGGGGAGGAAACACAAGAGCCAGAGAAACACCATGCCAGTTTTCATGTGATAGTGGAGGCCAGGAAAGGTTTATGAGCACAAAGCACATCTGTTCCAGCAGACACAAGGAATGGAGTCCCTGAGATTTCCCTCTTTTGAAGACACCAGGACCTCCTCGGTGCATGGTTAAACTCATCTACTTCATCAGCCTTTAAAGAATTCGCTGTGGTACCAGGCTACCTCCCAGTGCTCAGGCTCTAACCCCACCAAGCACTTTAAAGTTTTAGGAAAAATTGACTTGCACCTCAGCCAGATAAGCACTTCAGCTCTTCTGCCAAGCAGGAATCTCACTGCTGATGCCCCGGGAATAAAGGCCATAAACAAGCAGCAGAAATGTCCTGCTGAGAAACCTTTTTGTTCAGTGCTCAAAGAGTAGCTAACACAGTGGGACAGCAGCAACACAAATCATCGTTATCATCAGCCTGAAAGACAGGGGGAAAAATACCTAAAGAAACAAAATTGAAAAGGGAAATACACTTTCCAGGTCAGCGTTTAAACTAGAGGCTGTGCTGGAGTGTGTGGTGATTTAACTGAGGGAAGTTTTTATCCTCTGTGTGCTATAAAATACACAGCAAGATGTAACTAAACAGATATAACCCGAATACAAACTTCTCCAGGGAAGCAGAAGAGAGGCACTGTGCTAAAAACAGCAGCTGAAGACAATGAATCGTATTTCAAGGCCTACATTCTGTTTTTTTAAGTAATAATGTATTGAATTACACTATTGTCACTAGTATTTATTTGAACTGACTACTTTCAAGAAAGTGACTGATTCAAATCAGTAATGGTGACAATGGCATAATTCAATACAGTAATATTTAAAATACCAAATATTAAAAAACACTGAAATCAGGCTCTCTTGACTCCTTTTGGTGACATATATTAAAATCTGTGCAGACATCTGTGCAAACAGCACCAGCAAAACCCTGCTGGAAGATTCTTCCTCATCCGACTTCAGTCCAGCTTTAATTGCATTCCCAATCCTGTTGAAAAGTCATGTTCCTGGTCAGTCCCCCACAGGGTCACTTTTCCCTGTGTCCTCCACCAGTTTCCTCTGTACAGGTGCTATCATGCACAGACATTTCTCATTCACTACAAAAATACAAACTTAGACTAAGTAGTGTGACATATCAACAGGGTCATCCTAAAAGCCTTCTGCTATTAAGCCCCGGAAACTACTGATGTGCCCATCTGAGGTCTTATTCCCTTGAATAACTGCACCTGAGATAAACAGGATCCCCACTTTTGCATCTCTCTTCATTTCAAGCCAGGTCCTGCCTGGAACAATGGTAGAGAGGATCTGAAAATCCAGGGGAGGCTGGTCTCTGAAGTAAAAGCACTGCCAGCACAAGAGTTAGAGCAAAGCTCGTGCAAAAACAGGTGAGCTCTGTTTGGTATCACTCTTTGTTTTTTGCATTCCTCATCTCAGACCCAGTTCTTACTCCTGCATTTGAAATTGGAGGGTCGCAGAGCTATCGTGTGAAAGAGATCAAGAGTATCATGCTCCGGTACTGTTGGTTGGTCTAAATTCAACAGCCAAAGCAGATACAATGATTTAAATGAACCCTGTGCTTAGGAACAAATTACACCAGAAAATATATTACAGGCCCTGCTCTTACATTTGATGAACTATATGTCTATTGATTTAAAAATACATTTTTCTTTCTCATTATCACTTAAATGTATGGGATAGTGACTGATTCATGAAGCAGTAGGTACTGTTTCTTTTAAGTCTGATGATAATTACTTTTATTTAATGAATAAGGTCCAGGTTCAATAAAAGACCCATCTGGCTTCATATAATAAATTGATTTTATGGTGCTGCTGTGAAGCGGAAGCCAGAAAGAGTTTTTATTGAATCTAGGCCCAAACACGATATATCACAACCCTCATTTTCAGCTTATTTCATCTATTAATAAAACTCCATTTAATATCCTTGGATATTTTTCAAAAGGTTTGTCCTTTATCCTCTTTGTCATAATTAGCACAGAGGGTAATTAGTTTTTACATAGGCGTTCTCCTTCATCTAGATACAAGTCATCTAAATTATTTTCATTTGCTTATGGAAATGAGAACACCACGTTTTTATTTCTCCTTCAATTGCTCCCTGGTGATTACCTTAATTGGAATTACTATTTCTATACCGCTGTTGCAGAGTTTAACTCTTCAGGAATTGTTGAGGTGGACAACAAGCCCAGAGCCTTCAGTGGACGGCAAATGAACTGGCTGTGGCCTCCAGTTTCCATGTCAAATACCCGTGACAAGATTTTGAAGGCCACAGGAGCACCGTGACTCTACCTGGAGTCCCACAAGCAGCTGGGGACATCACTGTGGAGGGAGCACATCTCTGCACCCTTGCACTCTGCCCAGACTGGTGTCCCACCACTGGCTCGTCCTCCTGGCTCCACAACAGGAAACCCGGGGCCCTGAGTAGGGGCAATGGCTCCACCTGCCTCAAATCCATTACCATGGTAACCAAAACCTTTTGGATGCCCCAACTCCCAGCTCTGCATCTGTAAACACCAGCAGGAGCAGAAGATGGGGTGAAGCAGCAACACTTCTCCGAGTGACAGCTCCCCACCACCACAGAGCTCACTGTTTTATCCAAAGGACTTTCAAGGGAGGTGTCCATGTCACTGCTAAAATGCTCTGTTTTGTTTGTTTGATCAGGAGAGTCATTACAAAAATTGAAAAATACTTACATATATATATATATTTGAAATTAATAGCTTTTTATATNTTTAGTAAAAAGATTATTTACATTTTTATTCCAGTTTCTAAGTCAAATGGAATAAAAGGCATTCAGACCCCAAATTCATTCTGCTCCTTCTTTTGATATGAAATGAAAATTTCTGTTTTATCAAAAATGATGTAAAGAATTTTTGGATTTCCTAAATGCTTTTCTTTCATTATGACTGTTTTTAATTCATTACTAATATTTCAGGGATGCTAACTCCTCAGACTGTTGTCAGTATAGTTTTGCTGCTGCCTTGGCTTAATCTTCACAGCATTCTGCAAACTGCTCTCAGACTCTCCAAGACAGCAGGAAGGTGTGTGGAACACAGGGAATATGAAATGAAAAATATTAAATTATTTAGAATTATTTAAAAGACTTTACTTTAAACAACATGAGATACTATGTGTGTGGGTTACATGTAAACTGTCATTTCAGAATAAATATTATTTAATGTTAAATGTTTCCAGGAGTGCTTACTGTACTCTCGCTGTGAAACATATTTCCTAATACTTATCACAATGACATTTTGTTGCTTTTTTAATTCTTGGAACCACATAGGACTCCGTTAGGGCTTTTAAAAGACCTGAAAGCTTATGCAAAGTATTTTGATTAATTATAAATCAGCCAGTAACTTTCTGTTCCAGCTGAACAATGCAGACAATAAAAAGTTACTTAGTATGACTACATTTAATATCTACTTGACACCTTTATGTCATAGACTCAGAGTCATATTTTCTTTAATATTAAGATCATTAGAAATACACATTGGAAATACACTCTTCTCACATCAGGAGAAACACTTGAAGTAAAACTGGGACAAAAGAAGAAAAATACCCATAAAATTAAGCACAAAATTTAAAACTTGGTCGAGCACATTTATTCCAAAATCAGCTCCATGTGTGTACGGAAGGACATTTCTAAGAAAGGAAAAGATTTTCCAGCTGATGGTTGCTATTAACCCTGCAGTATGGGACAAAATGAACTGTGATGCATCTGCAAACAGACCTAAATGTCCAACAAACAGAAACCAAGCTATAAATGGCCAAATCTCATAAACTTTATTGATGAGGGGGCACGAAAACCCCGTATTTCAGTTATCAGATTTCAGATGCAATACTGAAGGGGAAAAAACATCTGTAAACAAGTGCAAATACAATAAGAAAACTCACAGATATACAAAAATGTGGGATAACAGCTCAGTCACCCCTCAGAGCCAAAAGTCACTTTGCAGACTTGTGTCTTATTATTTAAAACAAATAAAACTGAACAACACTCCAAAACCCATCCTGGGCATCAAACATTTAGGCTGTGTAATCACCAGAATATCCTCCTCTGGATTCCTACACATTGCTTCAGGGATCAATTAAAAGCACAGCATCTTCCTTCCAGTCCTGTGGGTTTCATCCTCTCAGCCACTGGGACCCAGTGGTTGCCAGCTGCCAAAAGTACAAAGCTGAATACTGAATGAGATAACAAGGGCAAGAAGAAGTTAGAAGGGGGAAGAAGGTGAGAGAAACCTGTTTGCTTCAATTATTTATACAGGTAGAGCACTTTAATATTTTTCTTCAGAACTAGAGCAATTAGTGACATTGCTGACGATGTCACGGTGCAGCAAGAACTAAGGAAGGAGGATACACAGGGCTGAGGTTGCTTCATTTCCTGAACCCTTGGCTAGGAATGGGTGCACTGAGTGACGGTGTGTAAGGAAGAGTTCTATTGACAGCAGCTCCTGCTCTGTGATGAGACCTGTTTTTTCATCCCATTTCTGGTTTTGCCACAGACATTAACAGCAGATTTGAGGCTACTGAGGAAGAAAAGCCATTTGGTAATTAAGCAGGTACTTTGTCCTACAGTCCTTGGGTGAGGCCACTTTGCAGGACACCAGATTTTGGTAAGGGGATACAATGGAAAATATTTCAAAAGTAGGTGATGAATAAGGATCAATGGCTAGGATAGAGCCTAGGATAGAAAGGCTGGGGATTGATTGTAGAGATATACTGTGGGCTTGGCATTTTAGGAGGAGGTTCACCTGGAGAAGTGGAAAGGTTTGGACGCTGGGTAAAGAAGCAGATATGAGATGCCATCATTAATGTCAGGGGATTTCCAGAGGTGAGGAGTTCACACAGATGTGCTTGTTGGAGGGGGTTTTGTTTGGAGAGTCGTCAGGCTGGATATCCCTAAGAGTTCCCATCTGAGATGTCCCAGCCATTTGCATATGAAATTTAAAAATCATTGTCTAATGAATTCTGTCTTAGAAATAATGTCATAAAATCACAGGCAGAAGTTCTCACTGCCTAATTGTAGATGCTGATGAACCAGAGGATTACTTTCCAGTGCTCTCACATACCTAATATAGATGGACTTCTGAGGGATTCAGGAGAAACCCACAGCAGATGCTCTGATTAGCCTCTGCAGGTGCCTCTCCTGCTATAGAGGGAACCTGGACATGTAGCAGAGAGTAGCAACACAACTTTTAGATAGCTAATGTAGGTGAGACAAACCAGGCTTAAGCAAATACCTCAAAATTAATTCAGTGTTAAGAACTTCCCACATGATATGTCTGCAATAGCTAGCAAGACCAGTTTCCTACCTACTGCACCTGCCTGAAGTCAGATACTCTGAACTGTCAGTACTGTTCCATGTGACAGTAACGGATCATCCTCTCTTGAATGTGTCATGTCTTAACTCACAGGTTACTCCATAACTCGATTTTCAGACAATTGACTTTCTGATACTGCTAAAATGTCACAAGTTATTTCAATACGTGACAAAATCTATCTTGCTAAAAGCCAATCAAACATCCACAAGTTCCATTTATCTTCATGGAACCCCCTTCATGCAGGTGCATCTCTCTACACTAGGTAACAAAAATCACTTTCTGTGGCGGTATCTACATCTACTAATGAATCTTCTTTAATTGCTGACAGCAGGATGAGCAATGTCAGTTTCTATGAAGCCATGTCCAGCTGTTGCTCATTCTTCAGAGTTGCTACAGTAAAAGGCAAGCACAGCAGCCACAATGATGTGGTACATCAAGCTTAAGGTGACCTCCCAGGTAATTTTCCTGTTTGCAGCTAATTTGGTGTTTTCTGGTTCCTGACTAAAAGCCTGTTGTTGCCTAGATTTGTGTGAGCTCACCTTACTGTGGCAGAGATGCTCTTGGGTCAGTCAGCGCCAAGGCAAGGGGTGCTGTGCAGTTCCTGAGGGATATGTGCACATACAAGAATAGCTGGATGGTGAAGCCTTTAAAGCTCACCTCCCCTCCCAGCCCACTGCTCCATATACCTGCAGAAAATATATACATATACATAGATGCATAAATAGCAAAAATGCAATCGATTGTGGCTGCCTGTTAAAAAGAAGACAAAAAAAGGAAAAAAAAAGAAAGAAAAGAGCCGTACTTGGGTAAATCTAATGTAAAATTCATATACTGTAATGCATGAGCAGATTTGAGTTACTACATAATACAATAGTAATGTCCATGGCCTTTTAAAGATGATCTTGTTCCTTCTCCCCCCCTTTGCTAGTTCAATAATTTATCTCTCTGGCTCAGCATTTTAATTTCTTGTGGTCTTCCTTTCTGTCTTTCTGTTTTATGTAATTCTACCTCCCAGCTCTCTGTGTTAACTTCAGTAATTACCATTCCCACTCCCCCAGTTTTCTGCCACATAGAATCTGGATTTTCCACAGATAGATGAAAATATTAAAAAAAACTTGGAATATATTTCTTGCTTTCGTTACAAGGAAATGCCAGTACAGCACTGCAAGTTTTAGAAATACAGAAAAATAATTACCAAGAAATTTTTTCAGTCTATTATTTCAATATTGCTGAAGCGTTCTGCTCTCCTTTTTCTTAACCTTTCGTAATATACAGCCATATATAAAATAAGCATTTTGATGAGCTTGATATAAAATATTTTGCCTATGCCAGAACACATTGTTTCAATATTTTTTCATTAATGAATTGAGCAACCAATACCTCTAATTAGCATTTTTATTTCCTCAAATCAGCATTTTCTGATAGAAATTATTGGCCAGTCCTAGTTAGATTTACCATTCCCCTGTTGGAGTGTTGTCAATAGCAACAGTAATTTATTCTCTTTTAGAAACTGGAACTGGAACCTGAATTCCAGGTATTAAGCCGGACTTAGCCATGACCCACTGGGTGAAGCTGGAAAACAGGGATGTTCTGTAATTTTCCAGACCAAACCAAACCTTTGACAAGTTTTCTGCTCTACTTGAGACAAATTAGCAGAGTTCAGAAAAACTCCTATTTTCTTCAGCTGTTTGCTTGCTTAATTGGTGTCATGTAAACTTTGTCTAAAGTAAGATCTTGACATGAGAGAATGGGAGGCAGAGATTATACCTGGAGATTTTCTTTGTTTCAAGGCTTGCATGTCTGTTTCTCGTACTGATTTAGAATTAGGTAGGAAAATGCTGCTTCTCCCTGTGAAAAGCCTTTCATAGTGTGGGGTCATGAAGAAGAGGTGGCTGCTGCTGCTACTGATAAAAAAAAAAAAAAAA
>VXBJ01002933.1:29661-109918 GCA_013400055.1 Nycticryphes semicollaris
AAAAAAAAAAAAGTAAACTCGGGGGGTTTGGACTTCTTCATAGCAACTAGGTTTTTCTAATGTGGCGTCTTATTGAATTTATTTTCACTAGGCTGTTCGGCGATCTGCAGCAGGGTCCACCTGCACCCTCTCCGAGCCGCTGCGGCGTTTGCCGTTGGGCTGCCAGGCAGGGCTGGGCACCAGGTGGCACTCCCGGCTTACGCTTCTGCCACCGGGAGCGACACCAGGCTGGGCTGGCTTCTGGGGACATCCCCGGAGGGTTTTGTTGGGGATTCTGCCCAGGCTGCAAACAACATCTGTATTCTGGAAAGGTGATCAGATAGGAGCCTGAACTTAAATTCCGGTTACTACTCTGTATTTACCTCGGTTGAGGGCATAAGATACACAAAGTAGATAATTTGGGAAGATGTATCAGTGAATAGGACTTGATAGTTATTATTACTATTATTATTACTCTTTGTGTTACTGTTAGAGGCTCATCTTCTCTAAAGAAGAGAAAAAAGAGACACACTAACATTTTTCAGGTATGTAAGAAATTTTTACAAAGAAGAGCGGGGATACACTGCCCTTTGCATTCCCTGTGAATAGGATAAAAAGTAATGGGCTTAAATTGACATAAGGGATATTTAAGTCAGACAATAGATAAAATGTTGTTAACAAAGGGAGTAAAGCACTGGAAATGATTGCACAGAGTGCCTCTGGAGACTTCATCAAAACGGTTTTCAGGAACAGGAGACAGGTTTAGGATGAAGAGAAGCAGCGGAAGGACTAGAGGACTTGTTAGTGCTAGCTTTTTTTCGATTAGGTGAGGTAAAGTTTGTGCTCAGGTACTCAAACAGCATCTTGCTCAGTGGTACAGGCTGTATAAAGTCAGATAAAATTCTCTATAAGCACTTGGTAACCGTAGCTTCTCTGATCCAAACACTCTAACTAAAGCTAACTCAGGTATGTTGATGCTAATGGCAATCACCACTCTGGATCGCACCCCATTCGTGCCCTTAGTTTTGACATTCAAAAGAGAGATCAGGGATAAAGAAGCATCTCCTTCTTCTTGTAGCAAATTTCTATCTTTCCCTTTGGAGACATTTCTTTTTTATACCTGAAAACATATGTTTGCCTGGTTGGCTTCCTTTGCTTCTTCAAGCCCTTAAAGCTTGGAAACAGACTTTGCCGTAGTTATGTGTGACAGTTTCCCACACAGTGGGCCATAAGGATAAAACTCACATTTGAACTAAAAAAGAATCATATTTCATGAGCAAAGTATTTATTCTAACATCCCATATATCACATATGTCATCATATTTCATACAGTAACAAACATGGAAATAGTAAGATAATTTTTTGAGACTGATGAGGTAGGAGTGGCCCAAACCACAACACTGCTGCACACCCCCAGGAATGAACCTGCTGATGAGTATTTGTGTTTGGGATTGTCTTCTCTTTAAAAATAACTGAATGTGAATGAGACAAAATGATACAATAAGAAGCTGCAAATAGAAAAATGATGCCTAATTTAAGGCATGGGAATGCTGGTACTTCAAAATGCCTTCAAGATATTAACTAATCCACAGCTAAGTACATGACACAGGTTAGAGACTCTGATTTACAAGCTGTAAACCCAAGGCTACTCGGATTAAAATAGTCACTCCAGGCTGTATGTGTGCTGATTGCACTATGTAAAGCTACAATAAGTACTAAAAATCACGCCTGTATCTGTCCACCTCTCATCTCTGCTGTCATTTTGGGAGGGTGTCAAACTCTCCATGGTGAAGTGGAAAAATCTGTTTCTCTTCATCATTTCTGTCCCCCTGAACATACATATGCAAGGAAGCAAAAGGCAAAACTGTCTCCTATCGAAGATGCTAAGTCTCATACTATGTTTCAGTTTTACACACTGATTTTCTCGTGTGTCTCTAATTTCACCTGTGTAAACTGATCACTATTATAACTTACTAGACTAGGAATCAGCTCCAGGTTGACTGGAAAGCTGCAATAAAGAAAAATGAACAGCATTAACTTTTATTATGAATAAGAGTAACAATAACAATACAAATAATGAATCTTTCATTAAAATTCCTCCCATCTTTCTTGGTTCCTTTCTGGATGGATTAACCATGTCACCCATGTAGATCACTGATATGTTGTCTCCGATGTCTGAAAAGAAATGGAATACAGCAGTCCCAGGGAAGCACTAGACTAGAGTAAAGTGGCAGATTACAGCCATCAAGAGATTCTCCCATCAGATGCTATAACCAGACATCTTGAAAACAGTTAATAAAAAGACCTGAGAAGAAATCCACACTAGTATTTAGATTTTAGAGAAACAAACACATTTGCATGTATCCCTACAGCCATTTTAGTCTTAATTCTGAAGTTCCCACATGTTGGTACAGCCTCCCTCACTACCAGTCCTGCATCTTTTATGACATCCATCTCTCTTTCTCACCTTTCTTAACACTAGTCACTCCGATTATCACACAGATAAAACCATAACAATTTTATAAACACCAAACCAGCTAGAATTTTTAAATATGTAAAAGTTACCCAGATCCATCACTGAATCAGTTTGCAAGGAGATGTAACATATTTTATTAGACCAGATGGTGCAATTAAGAAAGAAGCAAAGTCTGGATACAATGTGAAAACTGAATTTTTCCTATTTGGAGCAACAAATGCATTAATTTCACTTTTAAAATCACTCGGATCTTTAATTGCATTTTATCTTCACACTCTGGAGAAGTTAGAAAGTAAAAAAGCAGACATTAAATTTCTGCTTTTAGTGGAAAGAAACGTGTCATTACCAAGACTGAAATATTTTTATTCTTGGAAGCTTTTCTTAATTTGCCATTCTTATTCAGAATTTAGAAGAAAAATGAAAGTCTGCAGTAATTCAGTTCCTGTACAGCTCTAGCTATGCTAATTCAACAACAGCAGGCAGTTTATAGACAAAATCCACTAAAACTGAAAGGAAGCTGATTCTGTTTATAAGCCTTAAACAATAAGTTCTATTTCAGCCTACCTTGAGACAGAGTTAACAAAATGGGTTGTTGTTGCTTTTTAATTAAAGCAGTGAAAATTAAAGCAAAGAAGCAGGAAAAGAACTAAAGTTTGGCAAATAGATTTTTTCAAGCCTGTTCGTTTCACAAGGGCAGGGGGAGCTGCAGAGGAATAGACAATAGCAGCAGTAACGAAGTGATAAGCTGTGTTCTGAAACACAAGAAGTGAATCACTTCTGTTGTCAGGGAGCAAAATGATGAGGACAAACAAGACATTCAATAGCACCAAACTTCTCTGAAAAGTTTGAAGATCTGAAAATTGATGGGGCTCTAATATTCAGGTAATATGAAACCGAGAATATTAAAAACAAACAAGAATAGGAGGCAGAGGAGTTTCAGCTGACATTTTCAGAAATGCATTTAGTACAGGAAAAAGTCCCTTTGGACGAGAAAGTAACTAACATAACCTTTTAGAAAAAGAATCAGGGGACTAGACAGGAAAATACAGAGCAGTCACATTCACAATCTACTTTCAGAGATCAAAAGGAAGAACAGTTAAAATAGCCAGACTTCTCTTGCCTTCAAATGCATCCTTTGTTAAGACTTCTTTGAAGATCCCTCTGCCATGCTACTCAAGAGAGATGCATCCCTTAGCTAAGATGTCCTAGAGCACTTGATAACACAGCTCACCAGCAACGAATGTCGAATGCGAGGAAAGAAGCCTCAACAGATAAGCAGAAAGTGGAACAATGGGATAAGAATAACAGGTTGTCATAAACGAATCCTTCGCCTGCTGAAAAGAATGCCTGCATACCTTAGAGAGCAGCACTAGAGCTGCCTTATTGCTTTGTCAACAAGTCAAGAGGAAAAAATAATTGAAATTGTTTGTGTGTCTTGTACAATAGCAGAAGAAAACATTAAGGCTGAAAAAAAGTATGTTAACACTGATTAATCTCTGACATACCTCTCCTGGAAATGGGATGCAAGGCACATTGCACCTTCTACTGCCAGATATTTACAAATAAGCCCTAGTGACATCAGACAAAACAGCACAAATGTTTGCAGATGTCTCTTCAGAATTCACCTAAGGTAGGTAGCCTGTGTTTTTCTATTTTTAGGGAGAGATCCTCAACTGATGTAAGCTGGCACAGGTCTACTGAAGTCAAGATGCCAAAAGTCAAAACTAAGCACATAGTTAAGACCTAATTTTTAAGCACAATAGCAGTTCACACGATGCACTGTTAAGGCTTGAACAGGAGTTCTGCTGAAGGCTTAGCTGTTAAATCCAGCTCTCTGGACCTGCAGTCCAAAGACTTTACGTACAGTCACCATGAAGGATGTCCTGAAAGCCATCAGTGTTAAATCTCTGCTGCTTTCATGGCGCCTTACATGACTCAGTTCCTCTTCAGTCCGATTTGTCCCTACTCCTGCATGTGTCCACTCATCTTTTATACATCATAGCAATCTAAACTAGACTAAATGGCTCAGGGTAGGGACTTCATCTCCTCATTTGTTAGTGAAATGCCATGTATACCTTTAGTACTATATAAATAAATAATAAGGCTAACAAGGCTGACTCTATATATAGGGACTTAAAAGTCAGACAATCTTAACATCAATCTGCCACTTTATTAGCAGCCAGTGAAGCTTGCAGATTCCTGGCCTAATGTGCACACGCTAGCCAGTTTCAGTTGGCAGCTTAGCTGCAGGTGACAAAACATCTTTTCTGACTTGCATAAAAATATGTGTGGAAGCAAAGAAAAACCCAAGAAAATAATATCCACTAGAGAGAAAAATGATACAGGCCAACAAAGAGATTTAGAAACTGGAAGAGGGGGAGATGTATAAAGCCCATGATGATTCAAAAGTGCAGAAAGATGTTGGGTTCAGTGATGCTGATGGTGATAGATTGGGCATTTGGCAATATGCATCCCTTGTCGTTCCAAGCTGCTTGTCTGAACTCCTGTTCCCTTTGCTTTGTCTCTTTCATCTGAAATAATCTGTCAATATAGGGAGCATGGGAATGGAAACTGAATCCCTTATCTGACCAGGATTGAAAGTGCACTGCCGGGAGGTGCAAGGGATGTGCAGGCTTTTGCCAGGCACATCTGTTAAATAATGCAAACACATTAAACAACACAAACTGTATCCTTTGTTTAGCATCAGATGAACTAAAAGATGCTGTTTCAAACTTCAAAAAACATCAGACTAAGGCCATAACTCTCAGAGGTGGCTCAGCTTTTAGAATTACCTGATCTGAGAATCTTTGACCACCAGCATACAAAAAGAGATGAGCACTTGGCACTTCCTGAAAGAGACTTGAGGCTGGGTATGTTATTATTTAATCAAACTACATCACTGGTCACCCTAAAGATATCCTTGAGACAGACTAAGCATTTTATGGGGCAAGATGGGGGACGTGAAACAAAGGCTGGACAAGGTATAGGTGATGACATTGATAGAAAAAAAATCCCCATGCCCCATACTGAGTGAGGTAATTCAGGTCATTAGCCCCTGTATCTCATCTATGCTAGATGGCCGTACTGAAGCCATTTTATTGGCATATTGCTTTCTCTTTGTATGCACATGGACTCCCTAGTGTGAATTCCACTGTCTCCTTGACCACCTCATTGAAAATATTAGCTTTCATGTCAAAATAACATAGAGTTACCTATACACTCTCCTCTTCTTGTGGTGCAAGAAAAGTGAAGGACCTACAGTGGCTGTAAAGACCACAGTGGGCTTCACTTCAAGTGAAGTCTCCATTCCCGTGAAGAGCGGCAGAGTTCAAAAGAGCTGCCAGCAACACCCTGTAAAGGGAATAATGCATTTAAGGACTCCTGCTGGACTGAACCAGAGCACCCATGCATGTATCCGTACTGCATGTGGGGACCGGCAGCTGTTCTGTAAACGTCTGTGATGTAATTCGTTAAAAAACCTGTTCCACAGAAAAGAAAATTAAATTTAAGTATATAGCAGGGCAGACAGTGCCAGAAAACAAATAAAATGATATCAAAGAAAATGTTCCTGTATAAAAATCAAATCTTACTCAGATATGAATCCTTAACTTCAGCTGATGCAGGACTATAAGCTTTTTCAGAGGAAAGAAGGTTGCTGTAGACATTTCTGTAAATAGGTTCTATATTATCAAAAATGAACTTAAAATCATTTTGCAATTCTTTTCCTTTTCTTACCCTTTTCCTGACATTTCATTCTTTGACATCTTCACTCTCCTTTCCCTTGCCCGCAATTCAACCTGAGAACAGAGACTAAGTACCAAAGTGCCATTTTTCCTTTGGTATGATGGCCTTTCACCTTTGCGAGCCTTTGGAGGACACCAAGTCTTGTTTTTAAATCACTAATCCCCTTTGGAGGAGGTCTTACTTTCTGGGTGGCTTCATCAGTCAGACCCACAAACTAACTGCTTCTCAATTTATATTATCTTAGATGACACTCTCTTATCTGTCATTGTCACCACGGCACAGTAGACCATCTTTGCAAGATGAGGAGGATGGTCTGTTTTGTCACATTCACCTCTCTACTGCAATCAGAACCTGCTTGTCTGCTAACTAATCATACTTTATCTCACAGACACATTTTCACTTCTTCACTTTCCCTACAGCCTTCAGATTAATTTAAAATGTCTGAAACGGATATGATTTTTCAGGAATAAGCTTCAGATCTACATTGATGACCCTCCGTTTTGTCTCAGCAGGAGGACTCCATCCTTTGTCACCAAACATTCATCTTTAAAAATAAAGAACAGCATTGCTCTCAAGACACTGGATTATGGACATCTGCTTCCAATTTTTAATGATGCCAAAGCCCTCTCCAGGAAGTTTGCTACTGACACTGGGAATGGAGTTTGCTTTCCCTGACTCATCTGCCCAGTCTGAGCTGTTCTCTACAGTCAAAAGAGAAGTATCACCAGCGGTCCTGGGGACACCATCCTCTGAAGGTGTCTTTCACTCTCCTTTGACTAATGGGAAAGTCTGGATAACAGGGTCAGGCTGCACACCACAGCTTTCAGATGACTAATACTTACAAGGAAATCCTATCACTACCCACTCACCATCCCAGATCTCTAATACCGTAATAACAACCATGCCCTTACTCCATCTGCTACCAGCTATCTCCATCCAGAATATAAAATGTTATAATGCTCTCATTCCGTGTTTGAAGAGTGTCCAGTTATATGTAAGGGGGACTATGTGTGCGTCAACTGACCCAGGAAAGGTTGCAGCACCACTGTTCAGGCCAAACAGAGGAGGACACAGCCATGCCCCACAGGCACCTCCAGGCTGCAGAGCCCTGCGAGCAGTCATCCATATCCATATCCATATCCACATCCATTTCCATATCCATATCCATCCAGCTTTCTCTGTGAGCCAGTAGGAAGATTACTTGAGAATGATTTTCAATAGCCTTTCAATTTTGCCTATATTCTGCTTATATTATGTAAATATTTCATATTTGCTGAATTTGTTATTATCACAGTATAGATTCATAGTATGTAGATTCAGCATTCCAAAGCATGCAATTGTCTGACCTGCTAACTACCTTCACTCTGATCACTTTCACCTTCCAACCTCATACTTCATCATCTTGACATATTAAGACTTCGAGCAGGAGAAAGCCACAAAGCTCTGAATGATCAGGAGCATCTGGAATTGAACCTTTTTTATTCCAATGATTATGAAAATTGAGGTTAAATAAGAAATTCACATCTACACCCGGTATCTGGTTTTGAATACCTAGAATTCAGAAATACCCATATAACACATTGTTAAGTTAGTTGAGTGCTGTTTCCTAAGAACAGACCCCAGATTGTTTGGATTTATTTACCATCGTTTAGAATGCCCCGCTAGCTTTTGGTTCACGCTTTAAATCAGATGGTAAGGAAGAAGCTTCCTGCAGTTCATATCTTGCAACTTGCTAAAGTCACAAGGATTGGGAGCTCCAGGTGCTTTGGCCTGAGCTGATCTCTACTCTTGATCCAATGTTAAGAAGATTTATGAATCCAGAAGCAGCAATTATCACTATAACAAAGTTTACGGCATCAGAAACAACATAATGAGGAGAGGCTGCTGAAGAAATTCACTCACTTTTCGCCAGGAAGCCAATCTGTTCCTGGCTCTCAGGCTCATATGAAGGCTGTGTTCAAATTTAGGTCTTGCCATATACGGTCAAGTAAGGATCCTATCTGTGCCGAAGGAACATTTCGTCTGAAGTTATTTTCTACTTTTCCTTTCTCCTTTAGCTAAGGAACACTTCAATTAAGTTCATTTTGAAAATGTTCCCCCTAGTATAAACACACCAGTATACTTTGGCATCATTTTGTGGTGTACATATATATATATATATATATATCAGTGCTCAGAACATTACCAGCAATAGCACAATTCCTATAGACCAATTATACTGCTGACATTTACTAAATAACCAACAGACAAGACATGACACGAGCTGCTATCGTTCTCCTAGTGTGTAGACAGATGGGCAAACAGTCTTGTTCAGATAATTCTCAGAACTTTAGTCAAGCAGTTAAAATACATGGGAGGTCAAAAAAAACCCATTATTTTCCTCATCTCCAGTTTGAATAGGATGGTTTACAATACAAAGATGGCTGGGTAGATGTACACAGCTACATACGAACAGATGCAGATACACACACACATAGATATTTAACATGTGGTACAGAATTTGTAATATCAATTGATATGGTTCATATGTTTTTATAAATACACTCTCCTAAAAGTAGACTTGTGTATTGGATAAATTATTAAGATGTGACATTCAGGCACATATAACTAATTTTAAATTTATTAATGTTGTCTGTTTCTTCAGTTTTTCAGAAATCACTTATGTGCTGAATGACTTTCTAATATCCCTTATTTGGAAAGGTCAATACTAATCCGATTTTGATGTCAACCTTACAGTACAAAGCACAGCAATTTCAACAATAAAATTAGTTATTATTTTGACAGCTCTCCAAAGTGTGATGGTGGCCCAAGTTTGGGATGTCAATAAACTCAAAGCTAAGCTCATGCTTAAGTACTTCCCTGGATGAGAGCCAATAAAACCAGCTGAGATGTGGGATTCATTAAAGGTAGACTTAGGAATCGTTAGCATGGAAATGGTCACTGAAGCTTTTTAAGCAGATTACGTACAGAGAGTGGATACAAACAAAGAGAACAAGAGAGACACTAATAACTGCCCCTGTTGGACATGACACGAAACTGAGGTCAGGAGAAGGATCTGCAAAAAGCATCCCAGTAAGAACCTGACCCTGTTCCCTCAGACCACATGTAAAAATAAGACCGCTGCTGCCTTCCACTGACCTTAATCTGGCCCTAAACAATGGGGAAAGGTGCCCAGGCAGAAGATTCAGGTGTAGTACTGGGTACTGAGGATTGCATGTGTTTGCACCCATAATTTATGTTCATATTAAGGGACTACAAAAGCAATTGCATGTTGATGGAAACCGAATTTGGATTCAAATTTCTGCTCAAAAAACAGAAACACTGTGCAGATGTGCAGCTGGAGTGATGCAACAGCATCACCTATTAGTCAATATAAACAATTTCTTATATACATGGCACAATAATATCAACATGTTCTCTAAAGTGGTTTAGGATGTCAATTAACCTCTGCATGCAGCATTATTTAAATATTTTCAGTACATCAGCTGCCAGCACTGCCCTTAGCCTGGATTCTTGCTTTGCACTTACAGTTCCCATGTCCTTGCTGTCGAACACTTCCTGCACCACTGAGAAATCAAAGTAGGATCAAGGACATGAAGATAAAAAACTGGTAAAAACAACAGCTAATTGGATGAACTAAAACTCACTTTTGCCATAAAATCTGTATTGTTCATAGGAAACACAACATCTTGATACTTAAATTGTAATGCTAAAGACCAAGACCTAGCAAACTACCAACTCCTACTACGTTTACTCTAGAAGGATGAAATACTGTCTGTCCCTCTGGGAATATGAGTCTGAGAAGCATTGTTATTTCAGACCTGATGTTTAGGCTATTAATGATTCAAATGCAACACTTTCCTTTAATACAGAAGCTATAGTCCTGTCCCCAATGTCAGTTTTTCCCATTTAGCCTGCGGATTTGATGTGAAGTGATTAACATCTGAAATATATTACTTGGGCTGGTATTAATTAATTTAGTTGATATATTACAACTTTTAAAGTCTATTGGTCATGGAAGGCTGAACCATGGGGCTATTTTATTCTGAAGAATTTTAACCATAAACAAAAATATTTTTTACAATAAAAGAAATAAAAAAAAGAGAATGACTTCTATCAGACTTTATTAGGAAGAATATTAGGTAAAGAAACCACAATTCTCCCACTGAACTTGTGGTGGCTAGATAATACAGGAAGAATGTGCTCGCAGTCTGGGTTTCAAATAATTATCCCAGTGAACATACGCATCTTAGAAATCACCCTTTATATTCACTGTGAGCTAGATCAAGTTCATCAATCCCACATTCTCAAGTCTCCCAAACCCAGACTTAAATTCTGCAGTTCACATTTTTAATTCATATGAATCAATTTTATTAAGTGTTGTCCTCGTTAGTTTTCAGTCAGGATTGTCAGTTAATAAAATACAGGATGGCACAGATCCTCAGCTTGTGTAAATGGGCCCTGCCACTCAAAAACTGGCTCTTGGACATCAGTGGAACCATGACAGTTTCCATCAAGCCCAATGTGTATTTTTTTCCTCCTGTTATCCATTTCCCCAAAAACACAAATCACTAGATACTGCCACTGCTGTCATATAATGCCATATAGACAAAAGATAAGTCACTTAGAAAACTTCACATTTTATGCTATCAGAGGATATGGATTTGAAAAATCAACTCAGATGACAAATGATGAAATGCTGACTTGACCCTTGGAATGTAGTTTTCTTCTTTTCATGCTTGAGGATAAGCTTTTAATTCTCCTTAGGCCTACAGCTATTACTCAGCAGATACCAACTGCTGAAGGACCTCTTCCCATGCCCTCTTAATGCTGTGTGTTTGCTGTGTCACTTTTGGCACGAATGGAAACAGCATTCCTAAATGCATTTCTGTCATTAAATATTAAAATTAAGAAGAGAAATGGGATGGCAGTGGTATCTCTGGTGGGAAGATGTGCACAGGCTGACAGAACAAAAAAGAATATTTGAAAGAGATGTATTTACTGGTCCAAGGGAAGTGCATTCCTATAGCATGTGGAACACATACTGGTAAATTATGATCTTGCTAAATGAAACTAAAAATGCATTT
The DNA here is from genome assembly GCA_013400055.1 of Nycticryphes semicollaris. NCBI lineage: Eukaryota > Metazoa > Chordata > Aves > Charadriiformes > Rostratulidae > Nycticryphes > Nycticryphes semicollaris. The sequence continues at coordinate 40,948 of VXBJ01002933.1, forward strand.
AATCTCAGCTGCAGAAGTAGCATCAGGGCACAGATTTTATCTGTAAGCACTCTAACCAGACGCACTTTCATTCTGCAAAGGCTGCAAAAACGATTTCACAGATTTCTCTGAATTAAAAAAAAAAATAATCATTTTCTGTATTATTTATATATGCCTTTTTCTATACAGTAATTTGGCACCTGCACATGAGAAATAAAGACATATGGGCATGAAGATCCTCAGCTCAAGCAACGAGAGAGAAGGATAATACCTTTAGAAATTAAAAAAAGAAAAAGAAGTCTACAATAAAGAACTGCTCCTTGAAGAATATGTTCTGCTCTTCTAGGTACACATTTCTTTCATCTATTCTTTCTTACAGTCATGCATGGATTATTTTTGTATTGTTACCAGCATCATACCAAGAATGCACACCTGTTTTCATATCTGAGTCATTCTTTTGTAGATAACCACATGGATGGTATTTGCTAATGCTTTCTAAAAAGACTTCTTTTAAAGGATTAGTATTGGTTAAAACAACTTTTTTTAAAGGTCCCACTTCTTACCCCCAAAGCTACAATACTTGTCACGTGTGCCAACAATGTCCTTATAGCATTAAAATGGAAGAGTTTTCAAATGTCTAGTTGAACAATAAATAGTAAGCTTGAGCTTGAGCAGGCTTGAGCTGGAACAATAAACAGTAAGTTTTTGTTGGCTTGCTTTGTTGTAGGTTTTTTTTTATTTTTTTTTTTGCTTGAGCAATCTAATTAGTCAGCTTCTCCTATTCACATTGCAACTTTCTGGTCTGTTTCACTTCAGGATTTTTATCTTATTATTATCACAAAGCTATGTGAGATGTCATTCAGATTGTGCTGGCCAGAAATTTTCCATCAAAAACTTTCATTTCTATTCAGTTTAATGAAAACATCTATAGCTACTCCTCTTATCATATATCCAAAGATGAGAACCTGCAAAACAGTTTATCAGATGTAAAAAAAAATCAATGAAAACCAAAACAAAATTAATTTTCATCACTTTTCTGGAGTCACTGGAAAAGAGGTGGAAGGAGATGGGAATGAAGAGAATATGTTTTTTAACCAGTCCTGTTTGGTATCACCACACATACTCTGAATACTGAAAATACCTGGTGGAAACATCTTATTGACTTTTAGCATAAAATTTAGTTTTGTAAGACCTGGCTTTTTAATTTCTTTATTTTTTACTGGCTCTTTTAAAATCCAGAGCAAATCTTCATGCCTTACAGGAAGCAGGCAATTGCAGCTGAAGGTCCCCACGATGTTTGTTTTTTGAGCTGCAAGATGTGAGTACACCATGGTAACACCCCGCTGCAAGAGTCACAGCATTCAGTGACGGAGCCAAGGTGATTTGCCAGCATCACCAGGGCAAATAAACCCAGATTCATGTCACCTGCTAATGTCCAAAGATTTCAGCTACTTCTGCACAGCTGAAGACCCACTTGGAGGACTTGGTAAAAGGGCTTTATGTGAATGGGGACTAGTGATTTTCTGTTTTTCATTTTCTTTGAGAATTTATTGCATTGTTTTAAAACAGTTGGATTTTCTCAGAACCCTTTGCTATGGTACCATGTAATTTTAAAGTATTCTGCCTTTCCACCCTTACAATTTCTCTGCCTGCATCCTTGCTCTTTGCATTTCTCTAATGACAGAAGCAGCCAGAAAAGTTTTCTTTGGGTGGAGATAGCTCCTCTGCTGTCACTGTTAAAGCACCATCAACAGCAAGTCTATGGCAGCTCATTTCAAAGGAACATCACTGTAACACTCATCTGTAACAGCCTGCTACAGCAGCACAGAGACTGATATTTGGGCTCTTTGTGGCTGACGCTCCTTTCTTCCTTTTGTTGACATTATTTTCAGCAAAAGCATTACTACCAGCTGCGGTCGAGTCTCTACTCGCAAAGGACTAAAAGTAATGTTGTTCCCATCCAAAGCAAGAATTCTCCAAATTCCCTGAGCATTACCACAGAAACCCTCACGCTGTCACACCGCATTTCACAGAATGCTCACTCCACTAATAAGCCTCTTTGAGTTGTAACCTCAGTACACGCTTAGATCTCAGATCACTAATTATCATCTTCATTTCAGGAAAGCCTTGTTCCAGATACTGACAAACTTGTGAAACTGAAGTAACACCAGACTTCTCGCTCACTTCACACAGCTCATGGAGACAGCACTCGCTCATGCCACATTTCACATTAAAAGAGGTCCTATAACAATTAAAAAAATCCAAACAACTTGGCCAAATTCCATTATCCTCTTAAAAATGACATGGATTACAAGATTACAAAGTTTCTTCTTCAGTAGCTCTCTTTTCTTCCATCCCATTGTGCATTTCAAAGATAGTGGTTCTTAAGAAGAAAGGAAAAAAAATGCAATTATTGTGGACATACTCACTGGTAAGGCTGCATTGCAAAAAGAAGTGCAGAATACCCTGGTCAGCTAGCACTCTGCCACCAACAGCCTGGGAGTTAACAGGAGACAGCAATCATTTCCAGTAAGCAGCATGTGTGTTGCTACCCTTCTTCAAAGTTTAAAAGAGTTGGGTTGGGCTGTTCTATGCCAACTGGACTTGCACCTAGAGAACAGCCCAATGAACATTTAATTTATTAGCACTGTTGCAGTCATAGAGAGTGTACTGAACATCTGTTTCACACACAGCATACCCTATGAGTTACAAAATACTTTCCAACATTCCATAACAAAATTAGGATACACAATATTCAAAAGAAGCAGCCTAAAATCTAATGTGCAATTAGTACAGATCAAGAAAGATGATGAGTTTTGCCATCCTCGTAGCCTGCACTGGCTGGGAATGTGGTCAGTAAAAATGGCCAGATGTTGTATTTAGATTCCAGGTTATAATGAGAAATATACTGCTTCTAGTAATCGTGATATATATCTAGAAGGTTATATAGGAACAGGACAGAAAACTCTGGGGAAATAGAGGACATTCTCTGTTCTGTAATGTATTGCTTGTAATATTGCACAGAGGGAATGTGGCCAGAAGTTTTGCATAAATAATGTCAATGAGTCAGTCCAGTGAACCCCGCAATAGTGCATCAGCCTAGAGAGATGATTTGTGTTCAAACATCTGCCTCTAGCTATGCTTTTACCCTATCTATTATTCCATTCCCTAGTTCACAGTCTTATATCATTGGGAAGACACAAGTGGCATTTGACTTGCGTCGAGAGATGATAGCTTTTGTGGACATGATCTACACTATATATCTTTCATGCCCTTATAACTTTTCCTGCATTACCATCTATACTGCTGACGACTTTCATGGTAAATTAGGACACTCCGACCTCCTTATCCAGAAACTATTAGGTCCCTTTTCAATCTATCTTCTTTTTTTGACGTGAAATACACAATCTCTGAATTGTAAACCATCCAGGGTAAGGACCATTTTCCTCTGTATTTGCACGGCAGAATGAGGTTATACTCTTGCCTGGAGTCTTCTGCTGCTACCATAATGTATCTGACACTACTAAATAACGTATGTCCGGTTTCGTTTAAATCATTCTAAAGCTACCAATAAGAAAACAAGACAAGCAAAACACACTTTGGGATGAATAGATTATGTGAATCAATGTCCAAATGATGGAGTGAAAGAGATAGAATGAGTCAATGAATGGTTACATGCCTATAGAGCTACTGACCAGAATGCAAAAAAAAAAACCTCCCAGGACCAGATTTGTAGCACCAGAAGTGCTGATCTTACCACCTTAATACCTGTTTAACATGCTATTCATGTTTGCATGCAATATCTGATTCACATGCAGGAAAGGTTGTAGAACCTGTAAATAGTAAAGGAGAGTAGAGAATCTAAATTGATTGACACTGAATAAATCACAATTAATTTTGGTCATAGGAACGAAGTTAAGGTGAAAGAAAATATCTCTTGCCACAGATAAAAGAAACAATGATGACGCTTATAATGCTTCAAGAATACAGATATTCTTTGCAGTCAGCCAATGGGTGGCCAGTGCCCCCCAAATGGCAGTGAGGTGGGCTTGTTCCCATAAAGTCAAAGAGAAAGTTTTCACCTCCTATGAGGGTTTTATAGTCAGAGGGAGAAATAAAACATTAATAGAGGCAGATGAAGAGACAAACCCCCGGCTGCTGTGCCTTTCAAAGTCTAGGAAAAAACCCACATGCTACAGAGCACAGCATGGATCCTCTCACACAACTAAGCATGGATCCTCTCATGCAACTAGGACATGTTTTGGAAAAGAAAGGGCACAGGATCTCTCTCTCTCCTACTATGGAGAGAGTCACAGGAATATAATCTGTCAACGCCTTAATGAGGACTGTGCCTCCAGCTGTGGAGCAACAGTGGGAAACTGCATACCAGCACTGACCCCTGAAGAGAAAACCCACCCTTGCCCTCCTGCTTATAATGCTAATAGCACATAAGCAGTCAAACCACAGGGCAGAGTAGCTTTTCCCCAGTATTAACTACTCTGCTGTCCACCACAAAGTCATTTGTCACCAATATACTTCCAGTATTGGTGTAACAGCTGCAAAAACATAATTAGTCCCTCCATCTCTGTCCCACTGGGTACCAGTCACTGCTTCGGTGGTCTCTTTGGATATGTTTCTGTCCTCTACTGGCCAGAGGTCAAATTTTCCAGAAGCTACTTGCCTGTATAAATTACAGTGCACATATTTTACATCTCATTGTAATGCTTTCTTTTGCCAGCATCCGCTTCTTTGCAAATGTTCCATTTCCAAGCCATTTTTGTGCAAGCCCCAGGAGAAGCCATCAGACAAGCATGCTGAAAATTTATCCACAGGCATCATTAATGCACATCTGGCTGATGAAGACATACAGTTTATGTAAACTGCAATTTGGAATGCCTCCTTGTCCAAACAGCTAGTCCCACAAGATAGCATTTGCTCAGGAAAAATAGAACCAGGGGAAATATCTGAATGTCCAGCACAAGAAGTCACAGACTGCCACAACTATTTTGGGGCAAAAAGAAAAACTTGGTAATGTTGTGTTTGAATAATTTTCAGCATCAGCATTTGGAGCAGCAATACAGCAGGAGGCTGCAGGAGAGGCACTGGGTAGCAAGAGACCAAAAGAAGACATGATACGTCTGCTTCTGGGCTTGGGTCTCGGTCTAAAGTCACAATGTTGAGATGATGTTGGGACTCTTAGATGTGTCTTTGGAGACAAGCAACTGAGCGGCTGCCAAAGCAGAAAGACTATAAGGATGTGACTTCTACATTGGGATACTCTGGAAGAAGTCTGAGGACTGCCTGTTATTTATTTATTTTTCTTCCTGACCACCAGAAGAGACCAGCACCAACCTCTCTACAATGTCCGTTCAAGTAGTTGTAGAGAACAATGAGGTTTCCCTTCAGCCTCCTCTTCCTCAAACTAAACAGTCCCAGCTCCTTCAATCGCTCTTTGTGAGATTTATTCTCCAGGCCTTTCACCAGCTTCATTGCCCTCCTCTGCACTCGCTCCAGCACCTTGATATCTCTCTTGTATTAAGGTGTCCAAAAAGGTACTCAAAGTGTGGCCTCACCAGTGCTGAGTCCAGGGGGACAATCACCTCCCTGCTTCTGCTGGTCACACTATTTCTAATAGAAGCCAGGATGCCATTGGCTTTCTTGGCCACCTGGGCACTTATCACACGTAATTAGTGATAGAACAAGAGGGAATGGCTTCAAGCTGCAACAAGGTAGGTTTAGACTGGACATTAGGAAAAAGTTCTTCACGTAAAGAGTGGTCAGGCACTGGAATTGGCTGCCAGGGAGGTGGTTGAGTCACCAACCCTGAATGTGTTTGAGAGTCGTTTAGATGTGGTGTTGGGGGATATGGTGTAGGGGAGAACTTAGTAGAGTAGGGTTGATGGTTGGACCCAATGATCCCAAGGGTCTTTTCCAACCTGAATGATTCTATGATTCTTCAACAGTTACAGTGAGAGTACCAACTGGTGAGCATAAAGGCCCATGTAAAACATGGGGAAAGATGTTTCAACAATCTTCATGCCAGAAAGCAGTGAACACAAAACTAGCTCTTTGGTGTTTAAAGGAACATGAAATCAGCCAAGGGCAACATCTCTGAGCTGAAGGTCGAGAAGGAAACTTTACAGCAGCAGAGAATTGATGATATACCTCTCAAGATCAAGAAATGGGTGTGTAGGACCCACTGCAAAATAAGAACCAAAATGCTGCATCATGCTTTAAGCCCCTCAAACGTACACTGAACCACCACACTTTGCCTGACTTCCCTATCACCTGCTAGCGCCTGTTTTCATGTTATGGGAAATATATGCAACTCTGAGTTATGGAGGCAACACAGATTCCAACTGTAGCTATACTGTAAGAGGACACTTGTTCCAGTCCCATTTGGATCAGTCTATGGCAGGACCGTGCTTCTGCACACAGGCTTTGCTTTCTTTCATTAAACTGCCTTTATATCAAGCTATGAGTTTTTCTTCTTATTTTCTACCCCTTTCCTGCTGAGGAGAGAGAGTGAGGGAATGGGTTGGTGGGCACCCAGCAGCCACCCTACCACATAAGGCCATTCTGAAATGGGAGTTTTACAGATCATTTTTTTCTGACCACTCTGAACATTGAGAGGCTGAGCTATGGTAAACCACTGAAGTCAGTTACTACCTGTACAAAATGCAGCAGGCATGACACTTCTGCCTCCCTGTGCCCCAGCAGAAGGTGTCAATAACACATAGCAAGTACAGACAAGTTTGCTTATGGGTATGGAGAGTATGAAGGAGAAAAGAAAAAAGCAGGGAGGCTGAACTCCTTCCATCTTGCTCCCTTGCTGTCCTTCTACCACCTGCAGCACGAAAGGGCTGTGCAACAGAATCATGTAATAGCAGAGAGGTTAGAATTGCTCAGCTCCAGCTCCCCCTTGGTCCAGGAAACAGCTGTATCCATCCTTTATTGAGCAATGGAATGGAATACTGCCCTTCACTCTGATGCTTTGGGCTCTGACCCTGTCTAATTTATCCCATCTTATTTAGCACTACCATGGATGATCCTGCTTCCCTCTAAACGCCTGGTGTCGTAGTTCATGAAAATACCTGCCCGAATGGGGAGAACACTGTTGCAAAAAACACCAAACTGGCAATCCACCTCACCTAATCACAGTCTTTAACTGCTTCCTCTGGCCTATAAATGTGATCTCTGCTGAATTAAATTCCACCCCACTTAACTGTCTGTTTTGTCCACATACTAAAAAAGTTATGTGTCGTGCTGTTATCTGTCACAGCTTGGTAACAGTAAAATTGTGCCTTGTCTGTTTATTGTTGGCAAAGGTTCCACAAAGTCCCATTATTTCTCCTTGAATCCACACATAAACACTGAAATGGGACAGGGCTGAGAATGAAAGTCCTTTTTCTGGTTAACACATTTCCCCTGAGCCCATCTGTCACCCTCAGAGCAGCATCAAAGCTCTGCCACTAAAGAATAGCGTGAGGAGACTTTGGGAGGACACATGTACTCTAGGAAAACAGAGGATGATCCAGGAATTCCACCAGTTTTATTTTTCAACAGAATGATGCATGTTGCCTTGTAAACATATTGACCAATTTACAGAAAACTGTTTAAACAAAAGTAACAATTATCCTCTTGCCTCACTTCTGAGGACTTTCGTTTTCCTGATAGTCATTATTATTGTGAAAATAATAATCACTGAAGTAGTTACTTTTTATTTAAAGAGTCCTAATTTCATATTTGGGTTAAATTTGATTGGACTAGGATATCCTGTGTAGACATATGCTCTTTGTTAGTTTTTTGGTAGCTTCTCTACAACCCAAAAACAAAAAATGCAGCATCCAAAGACACTGCTTGAAGTGATGCCACAGAAATTGAAACAGATGTGAAAGATGAGCTCCGTTTGGGACACCTTCCAGATGAAAGCACAACTGAAGCCAATGGCTGCTTAACAGATTTCTTTTAAAAAGCAAAATACATATCCATATTTTTCTCATTTGACCAAAAACCCATTCCTTATCTAAAAGGAGATTCCTTTGTCTAGGAGCAAAAAACCAGATTTAGATGGTTCCACATATTGGCGATGAAAAACATTAGGCCTCCTAGCAACGTTCCTCAGCACCCTTGGCTCCCTATTTCAACTCCCTCCTGTACGTGGCAGTCATATACTTCAGGATATGACTGTACATGGAGTCAGTGTCTGGCAGCCTTGAATAGTAGGTGGTCTGAATCGCTCATTACTCTCATGCCATCAATTTTGGGACACCAAGTTAAGCAGTGTGAACAGAGCTCGGGGGCATGCAATAAGAACAGGAAAACATTATCCTTTGTGCTCAAGTCTTGAACTGTTCTTGCATTATTTCCTTAATATACAGAGAACTGAGATGCAAACCCTCACACAAGCCCTAAGAAATTTTCTAGGGGCTGCTCTTCCCAAGTATCGTCAAGCCAGACACCACGGGATGTTCCTTTGCTGTCTAAAAAGATCCCCCTCTTATTTTTACGAAAAATTTTCTTCTATCCATTTAAGAAATTTTTGTAGCTTTTATGCTTTGTTAAGATACTTTGTAATTATTTATATGGTGCCTTGGCTAAAGCAGCATGCTGGAGAGAATTTAGCCAGGCAGCAAAAAGCTTCCATTTAGAGAAGAGGGTGGTGTTTCCCTTCATTAATCTGCTTCTGAGTTAAAAAATGTTTTCTGCAGCAAAATGCTTCTCACAGCAAGTTTGAATGGTTCTGTTCCTGAATGTTCCTTGAATGTTTTCTTCAACAATGGCTGTATATTATGAGTCAAACTTCTCATTTTACAGCATTACAAATGCATTTCAAAAAAACTTTCCTAACATCAGTTTTAATATAGCACAACTGCTTTAAAACTGTACTTCCAAAGAATTCATAAGAAGCTGTAGGTATATTAATGCCCTCTTTTTTATTCTCAGGTATTTATTGTCAAAATCACTCAAATAGAGAGTCCTAGAAATGACATTAACTGTAAAAAGAGAAACTTTGGCACTGATTTTTGTATATGAAGAATTTTTTTCATTACACAGACTGTAAGCACTTGACGGTGTTTCTTCTTCCTCGCACAGGAGGCCTCTTCTGTACTTTGAAATTGCACTAATTCAATTGTATTGGTGTACTACAACCACTCAAGGACGACAGTACAGGTTTTATACTCACCTACTCTGACACAGGCAGGCTTTTTTAAACTAACAAAAATGTGTCTACGCAAGAAGTAGTAGTAGCACACCTTTAAAGATATTAAGTTACTACATTTGTGCAAGTGCATACCGTTGCAGAACAGATACCTAGCAATGTATCAGCATGGACTGCCAAAAACGGCACCTCCATATCCTCACCTCCATTACGGGGGTGGTGTGACGTGTGACTGTGCTGCAGTTTGGGCCTAACTGTTCACCGTCAAGCAGCCAGACGGAGGGCTCCGGGCCGGCACCCCTCGTTGCCGACTTGCCCGTACACCCTTGATTCAACAAGCCGGAAAAACGGCCCAGCTCCCGAGTAAGGCCCGCAATGGGCAGCCCACGCGCGGCGAAGAGAGGGCTACAGGCCAAGGCGGGTTTCCCCGCGGAGGGCCGCAGCACGGAACGGGAACTCCTTCCCACCACACCCCGGCCGGGGCGGGCCAAGGTGGTGAGGAGCTGCCGGCACAGGTCTCCGCCACTCCCCTCCGCCCCTCACCGCCCGGCCCCCTCCGGCAATGGCCTGGACGTCACTTCCGCCTCAGGTCGCGCCGCCGAGTACTTCCGCCTGCTCGTTTCCAGGGCGACGCGGCGCCCTGATCCCGGTGAGTCCTGGTGGGTCCGGCTACTGGCCGTTGCATGTGGGGGTGCGGGTGTCCGGGAGAGAGCCTCGCTGCCTCCCGTTACCAACCAGGCGTCTCCAGGGAAGGGCTGCAGGGCCCGAGGGTGGCCCCTCCTCGCCTCCTGCCTGCCGGGGGCTGCCCCGCTGTGGGGGAAGCGGAGAACATGTCGCACCGCGTCCCGAAAACTCCGTTTGGCTCCTCGGGCGGCCGTCCTAAGCGGGGAGGCATCGGTGGGCCTGCTTGTCCGGGAGGGGTCTGCGGGGCCCTCAGGTACCGCTTGTGCCCTGGCCGCCTGGGATGGGGGGAGGGTAGAGGAGCCTCAAAGGTGGCCGGTCCCTGTGGCGGGGAGACGGGAGTCGGAGAAGTGCCGGTCCTGGAGAGCGGCGGGAGAGCCGCCTTGCCACAGGTCGGGGCAAGGGTCTTCCCGGTGACCGCTCTGAGGGGTGTGTGTCAGGAGCACCCCCGGTTCTGCTGCCCAACAAGGCTGTACAGGTTAAGGGAGCAGTACCCAAACCAAAGGGCACAGCACTGAGCTGTCTTTTATCAGTTGCACAGTTATCTGGGATAGGACCACCTATGGGAAAAGGAAATGGTATAGCCACCATGCAGAAGTTTGTTTATTGTTATAATAGAGTCAAACAAGTACTTAATCATCCAGCCTTAACTTCTTTACGCAGCTTGACTCAGTAGGACGGATTAACGTCAAGGGATGTCAACTCCCCCTCTTGCTGGGGCCAGCATGCCTCCTGGTGCCTTCTCAGGGACACAGGCTCAGGCAGCTAGGGAGGTAAATACAGCTTCTCTCTGTCGAATTGGCCAAGAGACTGTGCAGGACATTGTATTTCGAACCATGGAAATCTTCCAGTTACTGAGGAACATGCAGGTGAGAAATAACATTTTCTTTTTATGGTCCTCAATTTCCTATGTTTTTATCGCCAACTGCCAGTATATTTAGGCACAGGAGATAGATAGGTTAGGATAAATACCTAACTTGATCAAACTGCTTTGAAAAAGAGGATTGGTTGGAGAAGTGAATAATATTCTTGATATATTTGCTTACATCTGTACATTAAATGAAGATGGAGAAAATTCAGAAATGCTGGCTTGTTATTGCCCCCACAATAAATATATTCTAAATACACTTCATATCTGTGTTTTCCTTTATGAATAGTGAAGTCTGTTTACATGTTAGTTATGTTTCTCTGCTTTTGTTAACATCTGTGGAGTAATTTTAGAGGATTTTTCATTTATCTTTTTCTGTATAACTTTTTGACATTTCTTTTTTATGTTATTAAAGTGGACATAATCCTTATTGGTGGCTATTTACTGAGAAAACATACAAATGTTTGTATGTTTTATAACTTCTCTGTTAAGAGCAGAAGATAAATAATCACTTCCATTCCCTCTGTATTTTCATAGCTGGCCGTTTTCTTCTGTAATTATCTTAGGTATAGAAGTATGTACTTAGAGTTTGCTAACCTTGAACTTACTTTGATTGTTTCTCTGAATTGTGACCTGGGGTTGCAACACAAGGTCTCAAATTGTTTTAATGGATGACAACAGTGTTGTGCTTATCTGTTTTGAAGATGTTCACTGAAAAGAGTTACAGAGGAATTGACAATGCCCCAAGTGTCAACAATACATGAAGCTGCTTGACAGCAGTGATTTGGCACATCAGATGAACAGATAAAATACAGATTTTTGCTGATAAAACAGATTTCTGTGATTTCTGTGGGGATAGTGTGATTGTCTTATTTTAAATGTACAAAAAAACCCCTCTGGTTTATTTTAATTTATTTATTTTGTGTGACAAAAAAATTACCATAATATTTTTAACATTTGGGATTTGGGTTCTCTAAGTTACCGAACGGTGTTACTTATCATACTGGAACATATCAAGACAGACTGGGAAAGCTGCAGGAACATCTCCGTCAGCTATCAATACTCTTCAGAAAACTGAGACTAGTCTACGACAAATGCAATGAAAATTGTGCTGGGCTTGATCCTGTTCCCATAGAAGTAAGTATCTTTATTCATATATAAATTAAAAATCAGAATAACCACTCTCTGCTTAGCACATTATCCATTCTCCTGAGTTGCAGGAAACTTATAACAAGTCTTAAACGAGACTGGAATGGTTCAGCAGACTGAATTCTGTTTATTATTTGGAACTGGTTGAGAGATTGTGAAACTTTCATGTTAACATAGAATCACCGAATCATAGAATCATCAGTGTTGGAAGGGACCTTTAAGATCATGGAGTCCAACCATTAACCTAACACTGCCAAGACCACCACTAAACTATGTCCCTAAGCACCACATCTACCTGTCTTTTAAGTACCTTTGGGGATGGTGATTCCACCACTTCCCTGGGCAGCCTGTTCCAATGTTTGGTAACGTTGGTAACGTTTCGTAATGTGACTTCCTTCTCTGAAGAATTAACTTCCCAATAAAAAAAACCCAAAAACAAACAAACCAATGTTTTTAATGTTTTCTTGACTTGTGTGCAATAGCTCTATATTTATGTCCCCTTTAAAAATTTTTGATGTGCCTTGTTTTCACATACAGTCAGGATGAGGTGGGGTTGGTCTTTCTTTTTTGTTTTTATTCTTTTTCCCTTTTCACAGTTTTCTGTCACCAGGGTGAGGAAGAATCTGCACAGAGAAAACGAGTAGTCCCTTTAAGCTTTTAAACACGCGATCTGACTGATAGCTTATGCACAGCATTTTCTATCGATATTTGGAATTCTTTCTTCCTTTATCTACTTAATCTTTTCTGCTCTGAAGTTAATAGAATGCCTGCCTCTTCATGTTTTATTAGTTAGGCTGAATGAGTGACACACCATTCCTCTGGGATCTGTTTTCTTAAACCCTTATTTCAGCTTTTCAGTAAAAGTTTCGATCATATTACCTAATGACTGACATTCTAACCATATCTTTAAAGAATATCAACAAATCTGTTTTTAAAACAATCAAGAGAAATCGGTAGCTACTAATATTCTGTAGTCTGATGATACAAATGTTGGGGTTGTTTTGCTAATTTGTATTACTAGTGTAGTAGATATTCTTAACAACTTTCTGTTACCCAACATAGCAAGGCACGAGATAATTCTGAAGCAGATCTGTCTACAAAGTTCTCTAATTGATTAAATTACCTGGTTCATTTATTTGTTAGGTATAGTACTTTGCTTTTCTTTGGGTTTAGGTTTTTGTTGGTTTTTTTTTTTTTTCCTACTAGCATTTCTGAAAGGTGGGAGATTTCCAAAGGCAATGCTCTGCTTTGAGTGGTACATTATTTTTCCATCAGAGAGGGAGTTGTTTTCCCCAGAATATTTAGCAGCCACACTACTACTACTTCATGGCATGCAATTGTAGTAAGTTGTTAACCTTCGCTGCATTTTCATGGCAGAGTTAGTACGATTGGTTTTGCCCATTTTGATAAGTTTAATAAGAATGGCCTACAAAACCTTTTATATAGGGGATTAAATATAAGAAGGTTTTCCATCAGAATATTCAGGATGCTGCTGAATGCTTTGTATCAGAAATTGAGTGGCCAGCAGGACTAGGGAAGTGAGCATTCCCTGTACTTGGCACTGATGAGGCCCCACCTTGAATACTGTGTTCAGCTTTGGGCTGTTGTCTACAGGAAAGACACTGAGGTGCTGGAGTGAGTCTAGAGAAGAGCGATGAAACTGGTGAAGTTTCTAGAGCACAAGTGTTATGAGGAAAGGCTGAGGGAGCTGGGGTTGTTCACCCTGGAGAAAAGGAGGCTGAGGGGAGACCTTATTGCTCTCTGCAACTGCCTGAAACGAAGTTGTAGCCAGGTGGGGGTTGGTGTCTTCTCCCAAGTAACAAGTGATAGGAAAAGAGGAAATGGCCTCAAGTTGCGCCAGGGGAAGATTAACATTGGATATTAGGAAAAATTTCTACACTGAAAAGGTTATCAAATAGGGGAACAGGTTGCCCAGCAAAGTGGTGGAGTTGCCATCCCTGGAGGTATTTAAAAGACAGGTATTTGTGGCGCTTAGGGACATGTTTTAGTGGTGGACTTGGCAGAGCTAGGTTAATGGTTGAACTCAATGATCTTAAAGGTCTTTTCCAACATAAATGATTCTATGATAATATTAAACCCCAACCTAAGTAACAAGTTAGTGTGCATGCGATGAGCAGCTTGCTCCCAGACTTTTAAACTAATGTCTTCTAGCTCATTTGCATAATTTACTAGTCTTTCATTTGTAATATGTATGTGGACAAGGATGTAATTTTGCTAATAACTTTAGCTTTTCTCAGTTCAGGACAGAAAAATCAACAACAGACTGTAGACTTTGTGGATATATGTTACATGTAAAATGTTACAGCTTGCAATTATTTCTGAGTAAGGTGTTAGTAGCCTGAGAGTGTTCTGACAAAGAAGCATGTATTTGTTTTGTATCTAGCAGGTTTACTGATTGTTTTTAATTCTTTTTTTTTTTTTTTTAAGGAAGAGAACATGCATTAATGCTAATTTAAAATTTATCAAAGCTTTTTGGCTTGGTAAGAAGCTTACAAAAAAGATAATATACTATATGCCTGAGGAAATCTCAGTGGGATATTCTTACGGAAAAACACCTATTAGGTAGCTGTGAGCCTGGTCTTAAGAATTGCCAGAGGCCCACTAAAATAGCAAGTCATAATTTACCAAGCAGCTATGTAAAAACTAGTCATAGTTATGTTTAGTGTATCACTGAAATACTTTATAATAATAACTTCATGTTTGTGGTATTTCATATTGTGGAACAGTAAATTTTAAAATCACAATTTACAGAGTTCAAGAATACAAGGATTACCTGTGATAAACATCTTAAACTGTAAAGACTGGGTTCTGCCTACAGTTGTGAATTTGCTTAGGTCTAGACATGGTAATATGAGGGTTTGGGTCTTTTTGAAGCACATGATTTTCCTGGAGAACTAACTGAGGTCATTGCAAGGCCTTTGGGTTTGAGATGATGAAGTAAGCCTGTACCCACTTCCTCTTTGACTCTTTGAAGAAAAGTAAGATACCTTATGTATCTCCATATCTCCTGTTTTCAATTTCTTTTTTTTCTTCTCTTTTTGGCTAATGTTTCTTGTCTTCATAGCAACTTATTCCATATGTTGAAGAAGATGGCTCCAAGCATGATGATCGTGGTGCTGCTAGTCAGCTTCGTTTTGCAAGTGAAGAGAGAAGGGAAATCATGGAAGTGAATAAGGTAACACAGTAATTAGTATTGAAAGTAATTAGTTTAAAACTGTCACTTTGCCATTAAAAATTAAATTTCTAGGTTGCTGGACTAAATGCAGCTTGTGTGATGACTACCATCAAACTTGGTAATAAATACTTATTACATGTAACTATTTCAGAATTACCTTTTAGTAAGCAAATTTCTTTTAGCTGTACCTTTGGCTGTTGAGTTTGTTTCCTGACAGTTTTAACTTGTGCCTCTTTTTAAACTGATATGTATTCTGAATACAGTGTATTATGTTTATACTTAACCCACTAGATATTGGCAGTACGACTTGAGTTAAGGTGCCTGTTCAACTCACTTCTCTTCAAAACTTACCTTAGGCATTAAAAAATGGGTATTGAACATCAGATGCGTAAATATTACCACAGTGATGTGAGCTGGTAAAGGATTTTCAGGGCTACTTTCTGTATTTTGACAGTTTGAGGAAGAACATTCCTTTTGTTAAATGTGGCATTTATTGAATCTTGACACATTCAGAAAAAATGTACTATATATGAGAAAGATGCTGTTAAATTTTCAGTTTGAGTGGCAGTATGCAATTGAGTACAATTACTAAAGGTGGATTCAAACCTAAAAATAAGTATGCTGTAGTAAATGTTAATATACTATTGAGACGAAAACTACATAGTTTTACCAGAAGACAATTTGGAACATTGTTTCTTCAACCCCTATTAATTAAATATTCCTGTAGCTGTAATATCTGTAAATACTTGGTAAAAATGAGGCAAAATCTACAAAAACTATTAAACAAAGGAAATAAATGAACAAACCAGTTCTTTATGGAGAAAATAATTGGTGGACTTCCAGCTTTTAAAATATGGGGGGTTTTATTTGTCCTCAACAATCAGAGATATACTGGATTTTTCATAACCCATTTATTTAGAAAAATGCATGCATACTGTACAGGAGAAAATGAGGACTATGTGAATTTAGAGAAAAGCAGTTGTCAGCTTTCCTCTTGTATTCTTTCTGTTCAGTGCTGATGTAGCAGGGTTGTATATATTATATTGTATGCAATGTTGTGCTGTGAATTTATGCACATTTATTTGCAAACTTTAAGTGTTAATAAGCTTAACTGTCCATATTTGCTATGGTTTTGATAGTTTTATGACATGTTTTTGCCCTTGTTATAGTACTTCTATGCTAATATGTTTTTAAACCTCCTTGGTGTGATCTTGTGAAAAGAATCTCATAAATGTTTATGATGAGTTCTAAACCCTAAAAGGTTAATGGTGTTTCAGGACCATTGGTAGCAAATTGGTAATTAGGAATGTATGCAGACATTCACTTAAATCTTGTCTGAAATCCTGTATTTACACTTAAATGCTTAGACCTAGTTTCCAGATTTCCCACAGTAAATCTTCGGAAGATAATTGAACTTTTTCTAATATTTTTGTGGACAAATATTTGCTAACTGCTGCAAGAAATTTAATCTTGTTGGTTTTGAAAAGCACATCCCCAGTGGCTTTCAAAGTTCAAATTTTAATACATTACAGAATAGGTAATGCTTTGGGGCTTTATGACTAGAAAGAAAGAAATCGTTATTTTTGTGGAAAAAAAAATAAATCACTAGTATCAGGTTAATTGGTCTAATTTCTGACAGTGACTGCCCAGCTCAGATAGCCCTCTCTTAGTTCTCTTAGCCCTCCTGAGGTCTGTTCAATCCGCTGTAGTGTGTAACATCCACCTTCAGCTCAATTTTGCTTAATTTATTCTAGCAAAATTTTAGTCATACAAAATGATGATGAAAATGCTGTGACAGGGAAACCAACATGACACGTGAAGTAGCTCTTCATATTCTTGACCCACTATCTTTTCTCCCTTCAGCTGGTTGTCTTGCTCTCACCTAATCCTTTTTGCTGGGGTAGGCAGTATCTTTTCAGTCTTACCTGTTTCTGGTACTAAACCAAGCATTATTGCAGTAACCCAATACTTTACCATTATTGAGACGTTTGAATTCTTAGACCTTTCATGAATCTCTTAATTTTGTCCTTCTTGCTGTTCTCGCAGCCAGTCTGATCTCTTTAGTGGCTCTGGATGCACGTGAAGGATGCTATCTGCTGTGCAGCACAGAGCACAACCAAAACTATTAGATCATATAAACCTTGTGGATCATATATTCTCACAGAAGAACGTCCCTCTTTCCAGGAACCACTGACTTGAAACATAAAGGCTCTGCTTTGCTACAGCAGTTGTCTGGGAAGGGGACGTCCTCAGTGGAGGAGGTGGGGAGCGTTGTGTGTGCTTCCTATACTCACCTTCTTACTCTTGGGGCAGAAGAAGCTGTTGATATAGTAGAGTTTCAAAAGAGTGCAGTAGCTTTTGATGTTGGTTTACTGTACAGTGGCATCTTTCAGCATTACTTATTTATTTATTCTGCTATATTAGACTTATATTTTAAGTCAGATGTCCCCACCCTGGCTAAGAAGTACCTGTCTGGCTAAGAAGTATTAATTTAAAATATAGGTCAGTTTACAAGACAATGAATTTCCATTCTAGCAGTTTGGTAGTACTTAACAACTATATGTTTATATAAAATCTATTGAGCTTAAAAAGAAAAGGAGTTTTTGCCAGCAGTTGGAAAGAAGAGTGCACTGTAATTTATGAAAACCAAAAAAATAAACAATTTATTGCGCACTGACTACCTCTGCCTTTTGTACTGAAAAATTCTCAAAAATATTGCTTATTCCTTTTATCTGTATTTGCTTTTCAGGTTTGTAATTTGTTGAGGTGGTTGACTCTTTTCTGGAATATATAATTCGGTGTTCCAGAATCAGTTTAGCATTTGCATTGGTTTACTAATACGAGTCCTGATACATTTTTCATTGAACTTAATTACTATTTGCAATAATTGGAAGCCATTACCAAAATTTTCTCACCTGTCTTCATATTTTTTGAGTCTGTAATATTCTCTCTACAGGTTTCTTAACCTTCTCAGTATATTACCATCTGTAGTATTTTCAAGATATCAGGCTCACCTTGGGTCCATAGTTTGCAGTACATTTGACAGGCTTAAAACAGAAAATATCAAATCACAGACTGAGAACACTTCATTCTGTGTTGCTGCCTTATCAGGAGTTTTCTTTACTACTTGTTTTTGGAAACGAAGTAAATGCAGCTTTGGGTCCTTGGGAGCTGCATGTCTGGTTTCAAATGAAGCACTTAGGAGAACTGATGCATAATTAGTAGTCTCATTGCATTTGGGTGAAAATGAAATTATGTGAAATAGCATTAGGACATTTCAGGTTACCTTTAGAAAATAATCATTTTTTATACTCTTAATTACTTTTTGCTACCTAGTTAACAGGGAGTTAACAGGGATCTTGCTGAGAGAGGAAAAGACAGTCTACGTGACAGGCTTTTAAGTTGTTACTGATTTCGCTCTGGGCTTCTGATAACAAAACCTTTGTGCATTGCAGCTGAAGTTGTTCAGGAAGTAGCTCTTAAAATGACAGCAATTTGCAATTAATCTTTCTCTTTGGATAACTTTGCCTGAGAACTTCTTTTGACTATGCTGAAAACTTGCATTACCTTTCATGCTATTTGCATGAATTTTTAATTTGGTTTGTATTGATAGTCCTTTTTCCCCCCAAATATGAATATGTACCAAGGAGCACTTTAGCAAGACATGTTTATTTGGATACCTTCTCAGCAGCTGACTCTGCACTGGGTGCAGTTCCATCCTGTTTTGGGTATCTAAACTGGCTCTCTGCAATGGTAGAATTATTGAGAAGTTTAGGTTTGGTTGGAGGTCTGGCAATTATCTGATTCAATCCTCAGCTTAAAGCAGGGCCAATTAGCCAAGTTGGATTCCATTGCTAAGGCTTACATCCAGTAGCATTTTGAATATCTGCAAGAATGGAAATTCTACCCTTTCTGGGCCCTTCTTAAGTGTTTGTCAGCTTTCACTGTGAAAGTTTTCCTGATGTTACGTTGGAATTTTCTTTATAACTCGTTTCCACTGGCCCTCATCCTTTTGCTGTGTACATTCAAGAAGATTCCATCTTTGTCTTTTCTATGATCTCCATTAGGTAGCTAAAGACAGCATTGTGATCCTGCCTCTGCTTGAGACTGAGCAAATATAGCTCTAATCATCTTGGTGACCTTCCACTGGATGTTCTCTAATATGTTTATGTTTTGTATTGAGCCTAAAATTGGATAATTGTTCTCCAGAGCCAAACAGAGAATAACAGTTTTGCTTGACCTGATAGGTACATTCTTGCTCATATAGCAATTTGGTATTGTCCACAAACTTGATACTTTGGTACAGTGATTAGGTCATTAAGTGTGGATAAGTCATTAATGCTGATAGTAAGAATATTGACCTTAGTATCAATCCTGAGAAATACTAAGAGTCACCAGGTGCCACTTGGTCTTAATACTGCTGGTCATAACATTTTTCCAGTTCTCCATCATCCCCACAATCCACCGATCCAAACCACATCTCTCCAGTTGGGCTACAAGGATCCTATAAGAGACTGTGTCAAAAGTCTGACCAATATGAAAGTAAAGACAATCCCCTGCTCTCCCCTTGGCCGCACAGCCCTCTGGGTAGAAGGCTGTCATGTTGGTCAGGCACAGTGCATCTTTGGTAAATCCAAGATGACTGTTCCCAGTCACCTTATTGTTCCTGTGGCTGGACATGACTTCCAAAAGGATTTGCTGCATAGTCTTCTTGGGGTCTGGGCTTACGTTGACCAGTCTGTAGTTTCTGTAGTTTTCTGGATCCTAGTCTTTCTTGAAGATGAGTTGAGATGTTTTTCCTTTCTCATCAGGGGCTTCTCCCCATCTCCAAGAGAAAATTATGTAGAGTAGTCTTGTCATCAGCCAGGTCTCTTAGCACTCAGATGCATTTTATTCCATATAACAAAATATTTCCTTTTCAGTTCATAAAAAAAGTTCCATGCAAAATTTTTCATGTAACTATGATATCAAAACAATATCATGGTAACAAGGGTGAGAAGAGTTTGAAACAAGCTTAAAGCTGTCCCTACAATCCCGATAGCCCATTTTGTCCTTGTATTATACAACCTTTATTACATTATCACATTTGATTCCTCTTCTTGTACCCTGTCCTGTCCTCCCCGCTTTATTTTCTGGAAGAGTCCTTGAGCTATTCTGCTTTTGCAGACTAGACACTATTTAGATTGAATCAGTATTGTGATAAATAAGATTATAAATATCCTGGTTTATGTGTAGTGTAACTTTCATGAGAGTAATGAATAAGCAGGGAATTTGGGAACAAGAACAAAGGATTTAATGTCAGTAGTAAGTAACTGAAGGCTGCTCTTTAAACTGGAATTTTATCCTGTCTCTGTCACAAATTGTCAGTGGTAGTTGTTCATTCTTTCCCTTACAATTGGCAATAGCTGTCCTTTGAGTATGTGGGAAGCTGTTAATGTACAAAATTTAGTGAGGGACTTGCATCTTAGATGTCTCTGGACACAGTAGGCACTCCAGTTTTATCCATAGTTTTCCTGTGATTTAGTTTGCCATCTATAACTGAGAATCCGACATCTGTGTGATTTTTGTGTTAAAAATGGGGATGTAACAATGAAGAGTGTGATGTAGAAGCACCTTGAGGAATGGGTAATTCTATTACAAGCTACATAGCTTAGAGGGCATTCAGTAAATAAGACCTCAGACCTCATCACAGGATGATAAATAATTTTTATGAAGCAAACTTCCACCTATTTTAATGAACACACTTAGGCCTCTTAGAACAGAGCAGTGGATACGTGCAATTGCTGCCTGGTTCAGTATGTGAAAAGCATGGTGCATGAAGTAGAATACAAGCTGTCACTGGTGCCTCTGCTTGTTTTGGGCAAGAGAGCTACACATATATGCAGAAGGAGCAGTTTTCCTTTCACCTGCCAGGTGAGGAAGGAGGCAGAAAACCCAGTCTCTCATTTCCAGTAAGAATAGAACACTTATGCCTGTGAATGACATCAGGAAAACCTTTAGTTATTGAATGAGTGTGTTACTGTTTAATTGCACAACTCATATATTAGTGATGAATACTTTTCATCCACTTGAAAAAAATACTATAAATAAATGGATATGTTAATTTCTTAGGATGGAAAGTGTGCCTTGGTATCAATTGAGAAACCATAAGTTAGAACATCACCTGGCAGCTTTAAGAGAGTTTAAGCAAAGTGTTGAGGCATTTTTTCCTATCTTTTTTCCCCCTGCAGTGTGCATATAATAACATTGTAAATCTTTTGACTATAAAATCGAAAGGTGGGAGGAGAGAAGGTTTTCCCACCTCCTTACTTCAGAGATTTCATCGTGAAGGACTCACTTAAAAAAAGAACAGTATAAATTGCCAGGGCATGCTGTACTTTTTCTTGCCTATCACAAACATTGTGTTTCTGTAGAAATTTCTTGCATTTGACTTACATGGAAAAGCAGAGGCCACCGTCAACTTCATATAACACTTTGAACAATCACTTCCTACATCAGCTTAATGATCAAGAGGAGTAACACACTCATGAAAAAGATGGTGCAAATTCGCTCTGTAGTAGAGTAGTAATCAACAAAGTAAACATAATTGATATAATTCTGGTGAGATACATGCAAGTAAAGGTACTACTAGTATTAATATTTAATGCTTTATTAAGCTCATATGTACTTCTGGCCTGTACTCTTGCAGGTCTTGAACAGAGCAGTTAAAAACTGTAACTGGCACAGCATTCAGGAGAATGGTCTTTTATATAAGATTTTCAAGATGGAAAAACTCCTTTTTTTTTTTTATTTCCTTAAGCAGAAGTGCTGTACAACATAGGCAAGTAGTTTTGATATTTTTAAGGGCATCAATTGAAATATAATCCTCCTCTTCCACAACATTTATACCATTATCTTTGTCTGAAGAAGAGACTTCTAGCAAATGGCTTGAGTGCAGAATAATGATTCATAATGATACTTAGTTTTGCAAATGTGAAAGACACAATGAGGAGAGCAATGGGAACAATGTGCAAAGGAAAGTTCTGATACATCTCTTGATAGAAGGCTGTGTGTTGGTCTAGACAACGCTGATTTCAAACAAAATCGAAGTGAACCAAAAGTGAGCTAAAGTGAAAATTTTATTTCAGTCAAAGTTGAAACTAGTGTGTCCTACTGAACCCAAATCCGTGCAAAAGATGTCAGGTTCTTTATGGCATATTGCTTGACATACAGCTGTGTTCTGGATGTACATTATGGTTCTCCCACGTTTTGTGCTTCTGTACATCTTTCCATAAATGTCCTACTGACCTAAGCCTACTTAGGTCTCACTGGTTACTGGAAGGTGCAGTCCTTTCCAACTCCATCATGCTGGCCATAAGACTTGCAGTGTCAGTCAAAATGGATATTTAATCACAAAGAAATTTAGTATCACCAAACAAGACCTCTTAGGACTGGTGTTTGATCACCTCACTTTTGTGACAGAGAAGGACTAGCAGAAACATGTCTGTCAGATATAAGGTGAATTTAGATCTCTTAAACTCATTATAAACTGCTTCATATAAATTAATTTTCCTGTGCTGTCTTAAGGCAGATAAAGACAGAAGCTGTAGCATGTGTGTAGGATGAAGTACCTTTACTTGTTTCGTGCAACTGTTCATCTTGAGAAGCAGTCCAGAGTTCAACTAAGTCATTTCAGTAGAAGGAGGAAAGAGTGGGAGACAACTTGCAAGCAATCTGTTCAAATGAAAATTTGTCATTGCTGCAGAAGCTGCTTACAGAACTTGCCTGTTTCCTGAGAAGGCCATTTCACCTGTCTTTTCAAGGTTAGACCTGAGTTGAGATGTTCTTACTGGCTCAGCAAAGTCTTCAGCAGAAACTGGCGCTGCCAGTGGTGCAGAACATACTAATTATGTAGTACTTTGTGGTGTGGACCATTGCCTGTCAAAGATCAGTAACAAAGATCACACTATGCATTTCAATTAGGAGGCCATGCTCTCTGAAGTGGATTTTTTCCCCTCTCTTTATCCTTTTTTTCAACATAGCAGTCCAGAGATGGTGCTTCATCTTAGATGTTTTTTCTGTCTCTGGTAAAAGGAGAATAGAAGAGCTAAGAAAATAGCTCTTCACTGAAGACAAGGATCTAAAATTATCTTAAAATAAAGTAACAATTGTGTACTTCTTGTTTTTACAGATGCTTTGAAAAGAAATGAAACCCAATTTGAAGGTTCTCTTGTCTAGCATCAAGTAAAGACCAAGCAATTTACAGTTTCATAACACTGGCATAAGAAATAAAACAGTCTTACAGAATGAGTCTTTTGGGTGTAACTTATGTAAAGTTCATGTGACCATACCTACATAGCAGTATTTAACAGTATGATTAGGTGTGGATGGAGAGAGAACACAGTCTGCATATCAGAAGTTAATGTTTCTTCCTCTCTATGACTTGAATAACCATCTCTGACTGCTTGGCCTCTGTATCTAAAGGTGAAGGCTTTCAAAAATTGTGCTCTCGGTCTCACTGAGTGACACCTTGCATTAAACTAGTAGTTTTGATGTAACATTCATTGATTTCTCTAAGATTGAATGTTGAAGGTGGGAAACAAAAATATGCTCAGAAATGACACAGGTATGAACGTGTTTGTGTCTCTCATCCCTCTTGTGCTTTCTCAAGCATCAAGATCTTATATTAGGAGCTTTTGTAGGGAGATACTTGGCAGTTCCAGCAATTGGATGCTGTGAAGTAACTACATGCTTCTCAGTTTTCTCTCTTGTCTTTATGAGTTGAATCTCTGCTGTATATCATGAAGTTGTAGATTAGCAAATGGAAAAGAAAGAAATATTAAATAAATGCACAGTTACTGTTAAAATACTTTCTAGTCTATAAAATGCTTGATTAGAAATTCCAAATCAGCGCACCTGAACTGTTCTACATCTGTTTTTATGTGCTTCTCAGGAGTCTGGAATTGAGTGTTGTATCTGCTTCCAGGGAACTTCTCCACCAAAGTCTGTGTTCAGGAATATTTCCCTTACTCAAAGCGCTACTATCCCCATGTAGTCTAAGCCTAATTACCATATTATTTTAGGCCATTTTTGTAGGTCTGAAGTGAATAAAATACATTTCCTTTCTTTTTTGGACTTCTTTCCAAGCTGAACAGCTAGATACCAGTATTTTTAAGTTATGTTGTCTGCTTCAAAATTCAGGAGACTAATTTTCAGGATATTACATCTTTTTATCCTTGTTCTAGTTACTTTGGTCATATTATTGATCTGAATTATCCTCTTAATATATTGCCATTCCAAGCTGAAACATGTGGACAGTTTGGCCTCTTTTACTGGGAGCAAGTTTTCCTGTGCTTTCACTTGGAACTCTGGACTTCCCTAATGATTAAGTAGTTTGACCTCTAAAGCGGGAAGGCTGACAACTTCTGCAATTGGAATGAAATGCAGGACATAGGTTGTTGTCAACAATGCACAGTAACTTAGTTCTTAACAGCTTTGATTTGAGCAGGGAAATTAATAAATCAGACAATAAATATGTGTCTTAGTGAAATATGAAACGTTAGGGGGATTGTGCAGTGTCTTAATGCACTGATCTTTCTTCTGTACAGACATAATTTTCATGTTCTGGTTATGCACCCAAACAAAAGTAAGTTTGCTGCTCTTCTGTTCCTTCAAATTGTTCTGCAGTTCACAAAAACAAATACATAATTTTAAAGAGCTCAGTGTGCTTGGGAATAAGAACCAAGACCCTGTAGCACATCAGGGTTGACCTATGTAGGCAGAAAGGCTGGCAAAGCTTGTTTGGCTTCACCTGTACTTTGTACTTTGTTCAAACTTCTACCATTAATCCCTTATTTTTCTGTGCACTCAGATTATATAACATATATTCACATAAATTTACCTGTTCCCTGAACAATTTTGGTCCAAGTTATCGATTCTTCCGTGCTACATAAAGTACTATCTTTTGGACTTTGGAAAGAGAAGACCAATTCCCATAAGCCTCCAATTTTTGAAGATATCAAGTTATTTGATAAAAGGACTTCTATGAAAATAGACAGTGATCCTCCTCTAGCAATAGTCCTTAACTTTTGAGGCTTTCTTATATTTCTAGAATGTGCTTTAAAGGGGATGTATTATCTCAGCTGTACTGCTCACAGACAACAGAGAAAAAGTTCCATATAGTATTTCATAACGCTGTTAACTTTTGTTGAATTTCTGAGTGTGCTCTTTGAACTGATCACAAAAAAAAACTTCTAATGAACTCTTCCCACAGAAACTGAAACAGAAGAATCAGCAGCTGAAGCAGATCATGGATCAGTTACGGAATCTCATTTGGGACATAAATGCCATGTTGGCAATGCGGAACTGAACAAGGAAAATCAAACTTTGTAAATGGAAAAGATACACATTTGTTTGGATATACCTGATTTCTTTCTAAAAGTAACACGTTTTCCCATAACCATATTTCAGTAATGTTTGAAAAGTCTTCAAGATTAAAATATCATGTTTTTGTAATAACTTAAGTAGTGTTGGGCTTGTTTTTATAAAAGATTCATCCTACAGGTTTTATCAGAGTGATTCACTTAGGCTGAATATAATACAGCTTAAGTAACTTGCAGTAATAATTTGGATTGCTATCCAAATGGATTTTTTTTTTTTAATGAATGAAATGTTTCTAGATTATTTTTTTTTTTTAGAATGCACTTAACAGTATTTTACAAACATGTGTTTGCATGCCATTCTGCGGTGCAAATCACCTCTACAGACGGGAGAAGCTGCATTACAGAAAAGTCAGTCTAGTGAGCTACAGAACCAAAAGAAGTGGTTGAATATTACAATGCAACATGTTTCCTCATTGTGGGAACATAAACTACAGGCTACTATGCCATATATATTCATCTTATTCCATATCTTATCACTGGATATGGATATGAGATAATCAGAGCAAAATTCCAAAGCTTCATAAAATTACCCCTATATCCTCTTGGATGTAATTAAGTCTTCTTAAGTGAAGACTACATACATATATTCTCAACGTTGACTTCTTCTGAAACTACACGTTATAATTTCTTGAGTACTGCTCCAGCTATTGTATGGTGTGAGATTCCCACAGCATTGTGTATGGTTGGAATACTTTGGTTTTGGTTACCAGAATGCACTGAATAACCCCTCATTAATCTTTTCCGTGTGAGTGCCAGTCCTAGAAAACTTTGGAGTATACAAGCAGTTCGTTATTTTGAATTAATCATCAACCTTCATCTTTCTTTGTTCTGCATATGGCATTTCTCATAATTTTCTTTAGCAAGGAAAATATTCTTAATAATTTCTGGTATCCACAGATGCTGACAGTGGACTGTGTGTCTCTTTTTCCAGATGAAAGAATATGTGAAATAATGCTATTTCAGTATAAATCCATAGGGCACTCTCCTGTTAATATTAGTCAAGTTGAAAACGGACCATCCTCATGATTTGCTCCTTGTGCATTACTTTTAACTCTCTAACTTTTTGGTGGTACCTCCTGTTAGAAAACCGATCATCTCCCAGTTTTGTGTGAGAGATTTGCTCACAACCTGAAGAGTCCAGTTAAATGGTATCCTTTTAAAAGATATCCTCTTTACAATATGGGGGTTTGATACTGAATTATCATTGACTTGAGATGGATGGTTTTAAAAATGTTAACACTGATTTGTTGTTCTATCATTCCTTTTTGATTTCATTTTTTAATAATTTCAACCCATTTGTCTACTCCTTGAGGTAAAAGTCACTGGCCTGGAATAGATCTGGTCACACCTGGTTAATACTATGACTTTCCCCTGAAATTAAGTACAGCAGAGTTATCTTTTATTTCTCCTTTTGAAGGCTTTAAATCTAACAGATGAATGGATGCCCAGGCTTCTAATTGCAAATAAACAGATTTGGAAAATGTTCATTTTGCTTAGTATACCCAGTGTTACGTAACTATGGCAATACCTAGACGTGAGTTGATGTTGAAACACCTCAGAAATAAGGTCCTTTTCTTTCCTCCCGTATCACAGACGGGAGAGTGGGTGGCTCCATCGGGGGCAGAGCTGGCGGCAGAACTGTTTGAGTCTCATTTAGACTCACCTCTGACTTCTTGATCAGCAATAATGGTTGATCTCTGCAGCTGTGAGAAACGCTACTAACTTGGATTATAAGTAAAGACAAAACAGATCAAAATTTTAAAGAAAGCTTTTGAAAAAGGAGATGAAGACTGCGAGTAGAGACTTTATTTTGTTGTTTGTTTAAGATGCAGGCGCATTTTTGTATTTGCGAGGTACAGTGGCAGCTTTCTCTTTAAGTATAAGCATGTATCCAGCCTAGAAGAAGTATTTGAAATGGATTTTGAAATGGCACCAAGATCTTAATTGTGAGTGTAAAATTCTCAGTACGTAGTATTTTGTTCTATTTTTGGAACAATTATGGAAAATTGAGATTAGTCTAGGCATTATTGCCTGCAAACTATCTATGTAGTCTTACTAAATGTCTTTCAAGTTTGTTGACTTTTTTGTTGCATATAAACTGCAGAAGTAACCCAAAATGTGAATAAAAGTCCAAATATTGCAGTTTGATATCTGGCCAATACAATATTCGGCTTACTCTGTGCAGCTGATTGCGGTAGCCAAGGTTTATACTACAATTTTTCATCCGGGAGAGAGGAGAAAACACTTCAAACCAGTACCAGAATAGATAGCACAGGAGCTAAATTGCAAAGTGCAGAAATTGACAGAATTGTAAATTATCACAGTAAATACTGTCAGACCAGGAACTTTGCAAGGTGGTGGACCAAAACCGTACACTTTGACTTACACAGATGAAAGTAAGGGTAGGGAACATAATTCATATGGTACCACGTCCATGAATAAGCATAGGATTTGGCCAAGAAAGTGACAGTTTTAAGAAAAGTGGCGATTCCTCAACTGTGAAACACTTTTAAAGGAATTACTGGACATCAACATGTGCTGAAATGTAATATTTTAGTTAATGCTAACTAAACTGTAACTGCTGGTTAATGAAATGGCACCTAATGAAGAATTTACAAATACCAGCAAAGCAATGCCAACACAGATGTTTCAATGTTTTGTTTATAGGTCATTGACTATTTTTGTATTTCTGATTAAGCAGAAGCTGGATAAACATACAGACAGTCCCAGGAGCAGGTACTGGAACCTAGGATGGTTTTTGGGATAATTTGGCATAAATAAATATATCTGAGGGGGTTGGGGTTCTTAGGGCTCTATTGTGCCCAGGGAGGACTTGGGGAAGTGGAACTGGGATGTTCAATGCAGCATGTTTGTGGGAGCACCTCAATTAACACATACTGTGAAAATGAAACCATTAATCCTTTGTAGACAATGTAACAGATACTGAATATTCAATTCAGTGTCACAACACGGAAGGTGCCTGCTAGGCAAAATGCAAAGCTCCAAGGTTTTTCTTACCTAAAAAGACAGGCATCCAGAGCAGATTTATGCCATGTTAAGGACAGTTGCAAGGAGTTTACCTTTCCTCTTGTCTTCCGTAGAAGCAGGAAGGCCACATCTAGAGTGCTGTAATAAACCTTGACTGTTTTTAGAACAAAAAAACCCCTGCTCTGATTATAGTATTTCTTACTGATGGAGAAATTGGAACTTGTGCGCAAGTGCTACTTAAATTAGTCACTGTAAAGAATGGATTTAGTTGGAGTAGGACAAGGATTCTGGTCTCATAGGAACCACGATTTCATCAGTGTGCAAGCCAAAAAGTCTGCAGCTGAAGGATGACTGGCAACTGCTGTGGAAAACAGTAAGTTCCAGATGTAGATTTGAAGATTTGAAGTTAAGAAAAAATATCAAAAAGAAAGATGCAATGACACCCAAGGACACCATGAGTCTAAGGAGGTTTACAGAGGATTAATTACTTTAATTACTTCATCCTAACAAAGGAAATGGGGAGTTATAAATGAATTTACAAATACATCACTGCAGAAGAAAATACGTGGAGGAAAAAGCAAGTAGTTTGCTCCCTCTTATTTAATAGTAATGAAGACTGATAGGGTAGAGCACCAGGGCTTTAAAAGAGAAGGTGTTCTGCCGAGTTGGAAGGTTAC
This sequence comes from Nycticryphes semicollaris, assembly GCA_013400055.1. Taxonomy (NCBI): domain Eukaryota; kingdom Metazoa; phylum Chordata; class Aves; order Charadriiformes; family Rostratulidae; genus Nycticryphes; species Nycticryphes semicollaris. The sequence continues at coordinate 70,070 of VXBJ01002933.1, forward strand.
TTTATTTTTATACATAAACCCACCAAACTGGCTGATATGTATTGCAGGATATTAATGGAAGTGACAAAAACGTGTACCGATGCCCGTTTTTATTTAAGAAAATGTAATGGATAAGTGGAATGTAAGAGGTAAATAAATGCAGCACAGTGAAACTTCTGTCTTGTTAAATTTAACTTCTGTGTAAATTTTAAGGGTTTTTCATACTCATGTTGCATAAGGGACACATTCTGGTATCAGTTACAACACTACTCAACAAATAACACTACTAAAGGCCGGGAACAGTGTGTTGATGTGAATGCAGTCAGAAGGAGGATGTATGTTTTACAGCACTTCTCACTGGACTGGGGACCAGTAAAGACCATGGGCATATTTGAAGCAAATAAGCAGAGGCAGGTTTTCTCTTGTGTGCTTAATTCTGGGAACACCTCAGCTCTTTGTATGCCTTCGTGTTCGAGTTGCAAGCTACTGAGTGGTGCAGAGTTCTCTTTCTGTGTGTGTTCCCGGCAGGTGATGATACCTGATGGTCACTGCTGAGGCTGCATGAAACTCTGCCCGATATTTCTGCCCGTACCCTGTAGGAGGCCTATGTACTAGGCCCTCTTTGCCTCTCACTTTCCTTCCTCAGCTGACTGCCTCCATTGCAAAGCTACAGAGTAGTGGTCTGGAAAAGAATTGAAAATTAATGGTTAAAAGGAATGAGTTACATACATATCTGTGATAAAATCCTTTCCTAGCCCTGCGTGTGCTTTCTCATGAAATCTTGCTTGAAAAATAAATTCAGATTTGCCTAAGTAGGAAGAAAGATAACGTGATTTTAAAGGTGTCTGAGTGGCGATGGATAGCAATGCAGTTGTTTTTATAGCCACGTAGAGGTTTTAGTGGTATTTACAGTCCTGGAGAGGGGCTAAAAGGGTCACAAATACAGTCCATTACTGAAACACATTGTAGAAGTGGGAAGACTTCAAACAATAAGTACAAAATATAAAGAAATATAGAAGCAACAGTCAAAACTAAGGTGAGCATGAACTGGCCATAAATAGACGTAAGGAAAGAAGATTTGGGAGAACACATTTTAAGCCTGAGTTAACGAGATAATTGGGCTGCAGTGAGAGGAAAAAAAAAAGCCACTGCAGTTTTAGGGTGCACAGCCAAATATTGCATAGTAGGGAGCATAAAAGCTCTTGCTCTGAGACCAGTAATTCTCATATGGTAATTCTGCATGAAATCCATTCATTTTGGGGTCAGCATGTTACTCACAGTGAAAGAGAGGAATACTGATGTGCTACCATATGAATAATCATTAGAACAACTCGTGAAAGCAAAGACAAGGCTCAAATGTAGAAATTCTTGGGTAGATGCAAAGGGGAGGTAATTAGAGTAATTTGGAGTGGCTGTAGTACTGAACAGTGAAATAAGGGTAAGCAAGAACTTATTTCACCAAAGGCCAATGAGGAGGGGTGAGTAGTTGAAACCTCCTGCTGCTAAGATGTGAAATATTAATTGCCCTAGGAGTTTAGAAGATGTCTTTTGAGTTACTTGGAAATTTTAAAACACAGAAAGCGCAAGAGCACAAAAAGACTAGACAAATGCATTGGGCAAAGGTAAAAAGGAAATCCTATCTTGCACTGGTAAGGTGCACCTTAGTCCACACAGTTGGACTAAACTGATCTTACTGGGTTTTCCACCTTCAAATTTTCCAGTTGTAAAGTATCTGTTTATCGGATGACTGTCAGGTGCTGAGCTCCTGAGAGCAGCTGGACTAGATGCCACCTGCAAGTATTAGGCTTTCACAGCTTCTTTGTGATGATTTGCTGCTGAAATTCCTCTTCAGGTTAACACGCCTTCGTGGAATTTCTGTTAGAGGAATCAGAGCAGAAAAGGAAATGAAGCAGTACCTTGTTTCTGCCTCCCCCCGCCCCAGCATCCCCCCTGCTTAGTTTCGGTTCATTTCCTAGTGAAGAGATGTTGCTGCAAAGCTGAAGTAGTAGCTGATACCTAATTACAGTCTGTTGACTCAGTAGAAATTAGGAAGCCATTTACTAATGGGAAACGTGATGCTGTTTATCCACCCGTCCTCAGCTGATGCTGAAACCAGCTTGTGTGCCTTGTGGTGGGAGCTGGTGTCACCGCCGGCGCTGGGGGAGCACGGTGGTTCCAGCACAGACACAGAGGGGTGAGCTCAGTGTGTAAAACACGTCATCCTGTTTTGCCTCCAATGTATCAAGCAGCATTATAAATTGTTATGTAAACCACATGCTACTTTTGTAGCATTTGCATATGTTACTTATATTTTTGTTCAGTGTGGGAGGCTTTAATTGCTTTCTAGGAAATGAGAACTTCTTTAAAAGTCTCGAATAGTCTGAGCAAACACATCTAAAATGCCCTCCAGCAATCACAGGAGACAGGAGCAAGGGATTGAAATAGAACATAGGCATTGCACTTTTCTCACTGAGAAGAAAATTATTTTTTACATGTGTTTAATTACTATTGCCACAGTCTCAATTTCTCCTCATAATCATTTGGTAGCTTAGATTTTGTAAAAACTATGAGCCCCACTGTACCATTTTGAAAATAATAAGCAGATTCATGGTAGTTAAGCCAAATACAATTAGATTTATTTATTTTACAGCTCTGTTACACAAGTTACAGAGACCACTATAATTTAAATCAGCTTTACAAAGCCAGAGTGGAATTGGAATTAATTCTTACAAAGAGCATACGGCTTTCAAATTTTAGCTTTTGAACTGACTGAAACAATTCAGCCAGTTCTCCTGCTGCACAAGAAAGCAAGCAGAGAAGCAGTAAATCCTTCAGGTGTGCAAACTCACATCACAGACCAGGAGTAAGGTAAACAGGTGGAAATTTCAGCCTGAAATACAGTTATCGAGCGGATTATGGAATGTCCTAGTGCTGTTTAGCGATGTGTTAGGATGACACCTGACAAAACAGGCTTGTTATGGGGACAGAGCCCACAGACTGGTGGCATAAGGCCAGCATCATTCACCCTCACGCGTGTGCACAGGCCATGTTCAGGTGTGAAGAGCAACTATTTATTCCTGAAGCCAATTGCTTCCAAGTGCCGTGTCTGTAACATTCCAGAAGCCCCCAGTATTATGGTCTGTGTACTTTGTAAGAGGCCTTTTACTGACACATGAGAAAAGAAAGTCTCTGTTGATCAGCCCTCAGCTGGCATGCCAATTAAGATCTCTGTTTGTGTGGGTGGAGATGTACACAACTGATGGGTATCTCTGTCCATGTTGAGTAGGGTAGATAAACAGGAGGGATGAGTGGCAGAGAGAGAGAGCAGAGAGTTGCTTCCCCCAGGACTGAAAGGTTTGCTTTCCTATTTTTTCCTTTTTAATGTATCTTTGTTTGTCAGCTTTTCATTTGAATATGTGAAAAATTGTCTCCTTTCAGTGCGTGCAGGTTTCCCTTCCTGACTCCAGGACCATTTGCATTTGAAGTTTAGGTTCAGGCTGCAGAAAGGCAGGAATTATCTGCGGTGTGCAAATGTGAACGTGGAGTGCAACTGCCCAGGAGACTGGTGATACATCATCTCCAGGGTTTTTGTCAAGGTCTTATATTTTAACAGTGTCAGCCTTCCCAGTCTGTTGCAAGCACAATTTACACCCCTTCTGTCTCCTAAGAGGAAAGGAAATGGAGGCGACAGAGATGTTCCCAGAGGAGTGACTAATCTTTACCCTTCAGGAGTGTTCAAGGATAGCCACCTCTACTAATCATTAAATGGTTGGTTTTTAAAACAAGAAGGAAAAAAAAAAAAAAAAGAGAACCAGCAAAGCAGTTAATCCCATTTCCCAAATGTTCTGCAGTGCACATCATTATCTATTCAGCTTCTCACAGTCATTACCAGAGAAAAATTAGGTCTAGCAACGAATGGTCAGTGTGATGCTGTCAGCAACACACACTTCAATTTTAAATTTAAAATGGAGTCTGTTGTCTGCCTATATCAGCTATTAACTTTACTGTCATTGTCACAAAGCCATCAATCTCTGTCTGCCCCAAACCCATTTGCTGTGTAGAGTCAGCCCATCTTCCTTATTTCCTACACATGCAGATTTTAAATCCTCTTGTAAACCTTGTATTGCACCAAAGGTTTCAGGCTGCAGAACTTGGGCAGGCAGGTTTGGGGTGGAGGTTTTGGGTTTTTTTCTCCCCCCTAACATATATTCAGTATCTACTACCAGATGACAAACTGCAGCTACTCTCTGGACTGGATCATACCAGAAATGGGAAAACAGAAAAGAAACCCTAAAGTTGACATAAAGTGGATGAAAGACTGGTTCCACTGAAGATGATGGCAAATACAGTAGAACTTAATTTCCAAGTAATTGCTATAAAAATTGTTTGAGAGACAGCATGCACAAAGTGGCCTTTGTAGGCTGGATATTGCACATTTTATAGATGACCTCTGCTTGTGTAGCATCAAAACATCTGAGAGCATCAGAAATGCCCCAGTTAGTTGTCTTCTAGTTTAACGTGGGGTAATTTGTTACCAGAACATTTTAAGCATTTAATTGGAAGAGTCTTCTGTTCTGGATTTTGCCTCTCTTCTGGGTCTAACAATGTCTGAAAACATCAACTTTTAAGGCCCATAAATCTCTTCAAAATTTCCCGAAGGGCACAGCGTAGGGAGCATTTATATGATTTAGAAAGGATAGCTGTGGCAGGAAGAGTTTCTTGAACAAAAAGCACGCTCAGATCTTCATTTTATTCCATAAACATGAATCTTTCAAGCAAGAGTCTTTTTTAATAGCAGCAGAGAAGTTTCTGCCTCTTGGGTCCATGACAGAAAGTTGCTTCATTAACCTACATCTCACTGGAAAAACTGTAAAGGGACCAATTTGTTAAATACAGTAACTGATGTTGTGTTGCATCAGTATATAACACAGTGAGTAATGAAACCTGGGTGATTCTGGCCATTTCTGCATGCCATTACTTTGTTGTTAAAGTTGTTAAAGTGTTGGGTGCTTGGAACATGAGTACTCCAAGAGCTGTATTGCCACTTTGGGTGCCATGTCCAACAACTAAGGGGACACTAGTACTTGTTATCAATCTTCTGTTCAAATCTCATCTCACCCTGCAGATGTCTATATTACTGTAATGATGCCTAGGTTGCATTTAGAGAAAATCACAGGCTTGCTAAGCCTTGATGTAACCAAGCTGCTGTGATCCCTCAGTAGCATCTCAATGTTGACAAAACTCCCACACTGACCCTTTTGTCACTTCTCACTCTTGGGAGCTGGAGCTAGCAGGCACTTGCTAAGTAACGCACAGGAGACTGCACAAGGAGATGCAGCACTTGTGGCGTTGGTAATTAAAGCACTTCCTTGAAAGACCTAAATTTAGGTCTTCGACCTTTGGTGGTGCATCAGGCTCAGCTCGAGGCAGGAGGATGCGGCAGCATGAGTTGGGCCTGAAAGGAGCCAACTTTGTCTCTGTAAAGTACTCTCTCATATGCAAGCCTTTTTTTGCATACATAGAAGCCACTCTGCAGGGAGAGAAAGCAAACATGTATTTCATGAAAACTGAGAGATGACACCGAGTACCTGCATAATTTATATCTGCTGGAAGATATAACTCCTGAGTACAAATCAAATAGCTGCATCCAGGAAAGGGAAGAATAAAAAACATTGCACAGTGAGAACCAACCCTTGGCCACAGCCTTGTCCTTTACAAAGGTGAAAGAGAAAGGTGGCATCTTGTAAGGAGCCCACTGAGGTGGTGTTTTTGCCATCAGGCTATGTAACCTCCAGCTACAGGGCACTGCTTCCCTGGGCAAGCAGTAGCTCAGGTGTGATGGCCTTTAAATGTATGTTGTAGCTCAAACAGCAGCACAGCAGCAGGGGCTTTTCCTACAGCCTTTGGAACATCCCTTAGCATTGCATTTGACCCTCTAATGCTGCTTCTGTCGTGACAGTGAATTTGCAATTATGAGCTTGAGCGTGAGACATGGTTGCAATACTTTCTCACCAGATCTTTGCAGAATTGCTAGATAATACCCCATCAGAGAAAATAGACAACACAACCTCTTCCTTATGCTCCTTTGACACACTGGGTAAATGCTGCACAAGAAACAAAGTCCTATAACTCTTCTTCTCCCTACAAACACACCTGTAAACCACCAGCTGCACATGTAAAATTGCAGACCTAAGCTCCCATTATTCACATATTGTGTGGCTGGAAAAAACATCCTTTTATGATGGCATAAGCATTCTTGGCTAAGCCACTAGATCTGTAAAGCTTCTTGCCTAACAGGACTCCAATAGCCTGATGGCATACTCCACCGCTCCTTGGAAGGATGAGCCTGAAGTGCCACTTGTCTTCTAGGACTTCTCTAAATCGAGAAGATGACAGCTATGGCCAAAAGTAAGAAGATGCTTTATGGCAGGAAAAAAATAAAAAGTGTCCTGTCCTTAGCCTCAGCCAGCTAGTTAAGGATGGAGGAGTGCTCAGGGTACCCTCATCTTCACTCTAACTTTCTTTTTACCTGAGTAGAGTCTCTGATTTGAAAAACATAACACCACTCCATCTGTAAAATAAGGATAACAAGACTTAGTTGCAGGCCTCTTGGTTTTATTAGTTATTGATGTCTAGAAGTGGGTTGGCACTGCGCAAGGCATGAAGAGTGCTGCTGTCTGGGGACTTTTAACCAATGAATTGTAAATACAAGCCTATAGCTCACCAGTGGACAGGATGTGATAACCTGCATAGTTTTGGCAATGCTTGGCCTCGTCTAAATGGCAGTGTCACATTGGAGCAGGGGGAGCTGCTGGAGCACCAATCAGCACAGGGAGGCGTGCTTATGGAAAGGACAGATGAAAACAGAGGTGCATACCTTTCTCAATTGCATAAAAGTTGTTGAGGATGTTATGGAGCATGGAGAGGATGATAAAGACATCACCAAGGTGTAATGTACTGCCTGAGTGGAAACAGGAGCAGGAAATATTGCAGTTGATGCTATAGGTCAGAGCAGCGTTCTGGGGAGCCTTGAAGGGAAGCACAAGTAGCTGAAATTTAATGCAGGAGGCCAAAGGAAAATGATGGAAGAATTCAGAGGTGCCACTGTAGAGGCAGATGATTTACAGAGGCATTTGAAATAGCTTGCAAAGGAAAAAGATGAAAATGAAGAGGAGGCTCTAGTAGTCTTGAGGAGAAATGATCAGGGCATGACCACAATTCTTGTCGCATGGCTGACAAGGGTGAACCTTAGAGAAGTTGAACATGGTTAACTGATGTAATTTGGCAAATGTCTGGCTCTTGTCTCAGACTGGAAGAGATGATTCTCAGGAGATTTAATTAACACGTAAGACTCCTTGTATGGAATTGCTAAGTGTTGCTATGCCCAGAAGTTTCTCAGGAATTAAAAAGGAAAATGAAACATGGTCACGATTCCCTGATTTCAAAAATAAATTCAGCAAAAGTGGCAATCTGTGCTTGCTGTCCAGGCAATGAATATTCAGACCTCCTGTCTCTATGGATAGAAAGCTCTAGAAAGATCAAGTCCTTGTTTCTTGGGCCTCCAGAGGGTTCACTCTGAGTGATGTTTGAAACATAGCTCAATAAACCTTTATGGAGAGATAAAGTATAAATTCTGTCTTGATTTCATATTGAATTGTTATAGACAAGCAACTGTTCCAAAAATGTTTTCACATATTCATTCATTTCCCTTTAGAGAATGCAGTGTGCCAGTTTCTGAGAGAGAACAAAATTATCATGTATTATTTTTAGAGGTAAGCAATTTGTGGCTAATGTTACTCTGCCAAAACAGGGTACCAAACTCCCAGTTTCAAAACCAGGCAGGTTTATTGGATAGCTATAAAACTCAGTGTGAAGGGAAGAGGAGAGATTTGCACCTAACTCAAATAATCTGACATATACTGCCAGCCTACAAATAAGACTGAAGCTGGAGTAGCTCAGCAAGAGAAGATGAAGAATATTAATGTACTGAAATGTCTATACATGGATGCAAGGAGCATGGAAAATAAGCAGCAGGCACTAGAGGAGATACAAAACAACGAAGTTTATGAACTAGTGGGCTCAGCTGAGGAAAGGTGGGCTGATTCCTGTCAATGCTTTGACTGTCAATAGAGAATGAGATGATCTGCACCAACAGGCAGAGGCACGCTGGCAGGATGCAGCTGTGTTTTCTCACTGGTGCCGTGCATCCAACAGGCTCAATTGATGTTCTGTATTCTTGAAGAAACTTAAAATTGGTGGTTAGGAAGAAATAATGAACATGATGGATCCAGCGCTGTTTATTTTTTGTGTTCATGAGCTCTTGGAAATCCATAAAGTCCTAAACAGACTGGTTGGTTGTGATAAAAGACTGTTCAAGCATTTTAAGTTAAATTAATGCTCACAGTCCCTTAGTAAGGCTATAAAACACTGGATGCCCTGTTTCAATGCTGGGTGTATTCTTATGAAGCTTCCTAATTGCAATAATTAGTACCAGCCTTGAGATGGGCCACCCACTTCTCTTTCCCACTTTGATGTCAGCTGCATAAGGGAAGAATGTAAACAGAAGCTGGACTGTAAACACAAACACTTACTGAGGTCTTTGGCCCCAGCATCATAGCCTTGAGTCACTGTTTTACATTGAACAGCTTGAACATATAAGACAGAACTATGCTAAGAAATATGAAACCATAAAGAAGATATTTCAGCAGCCCCCAGGCTTAGGTAGTTTGACCATTAATTGGTTTGCACTTGTCTTTTGCACACCAAGTGTAGACCACTGACATCCTGCATCCATTTTTTTGAACTCCAGTGCTCTGAGCCAGCTGGCTTTAGATGAAGCAGACTTAGCTTTTCAGTGGTGCTTGGAGCCACAGCTGACCTGAACTGCCCAAAGGGTTATTCCATACCATGTAACAAATGCCACACTTAGGAAAAAAAAATTGAGGTAGAGGAAGAAGACAGTGGAATTTTGACTTCCAAGGTGGCCATTGCTCAGCTGCTCTGCCTCTGGGAGAGGGTAAGTCATATCCTTTGTCCCACTTGGTTGTTTTTTTTCTTTCCCTCACCTGTTAACTGTGTTTATCTCAACTCATGAGTTTTCTCACTTTCGTTCTACCTGTTCTCTCCCAGTGGAGCTGGAAAGCTTATGGGAAAGGGTAGTCTTCTGCACATATCAATGTGAATACAGCATCACAGGATGCGATGCTAGCCATGAGGTTAATGCCAGAGCTATTTCTCTAGCACATCAAGGAAGAGTGACACCTCCAGTCTGGTTTGGCACCTGCTTCCTCACTCCTGAAGGGATGAGATACCTCAGGAATGTCTGATTATGGGGTAAGGGGCTAAGCACCCAGGATGACACCTTCTGCTAGGTATCCTGACCCACAGGTCCTTTTGCAGTTGACTTCCCACGGGGGTATGTAGTCTACTAAATAACTACCTTAAGAATAGTTCATTCAGAGACTTTCCACATGCAGCGTGTACAAGATTCCCTCGACTTGGGATCTGTTCTCCATCCAGTTCTCCATCCATTAGCTACCACTGTTCCAGAAAGCCTTGAAACTTCCTTTCTCCTCCTCAAGCCACAGACCTTGCAGAATAACTGCAAGGGGAGGGCACGTTCCTCCAAACAGGCAGTTGTTGGAGTGCGTGGTCCTGGTCTGAATGATGGGAGTTGAAACTTTATTCTCTGGTGTCTACTCTGATCAGTAGCTTGACTACCTGGTCTCCTTTCCTCCTTGAGACTTTGGTTTCACAGCTGGTTGCTGTAGACGAAAAGAGGATATGAAGCCACCATATTTCGCAGTGGCTGGACAATGTACTCAAGTACACAGAGGAAGGTTTCTGGGCTGGCAGGGACAAGCAGAAAGAGCCTCACAGGCTACTTACTTGAGCGTGAGCTTTCCCAAAGGCATTTGTGGACAGGCCCTCTTCCCAAGCACAGCATCTTGGCCTTGGGAGGCAGCAAAGCTACTCATAGGTGGTGGAGCTTTTCACATCCAGCATGTTACTGTGACACCTGTGCAGAACCCAGAGCTGAGGGGATGAAACTACACATGCACCTGGTGCTCAGACTCTTCAGACACATGTCCTGGTTTCCACTCTCATGAGGCTCACTGCCGTCCACCTGCAGCTGCTTCCTGCTACCTCCCCATCACCCCAAAACCTGATGCTCCTGCTCCTCTCCTAGCCCCCCCTGCACCTGCAGGGCCCAGACTTGTTAGATTAGCTTAAATGCTTTTAAGCAATAGATGCTTCCTTGCCTGAATGAGTGGGAAGACGAGAAATGCTTGTTTGACTAAGCTACCTCTTAATCCTTTAACGGGAAGCGTTTATCTAGCAGAACCGGGGAGTGAAACACACAGGCCAAAGGCTTGTTAGCAGGAAATATTGCTCTGCTGTGTCTTCTTTGGCAGCAGACTGCAAGACTTTACAGACATGTGTGTGTCAGTGCAAGCCGTGCCGCAGAGCTGGATGCAGCGTGCTGGGAGTAGGGAAGGAAGGAAACTGGAGATAGGTCTGGGATGAGGTATTGCCATCTGCAACTGCCCCACATGTATTGTTAAATCTGCACTTTTAGATATAAAAACAGTGTGGGACTGTCAACACTAAATATGTCAGTCACAGGTAGAAATTGCCTGGCGTCCTGCAATTCTTATTTGCATGACATCAAAAATAGTAGGAGGAAATCTGCCCACAGCAGACTTTCAATTTACGTCAGTCTGCCAAACTCTTCAGTGAAAGCAAGGCACTGTGTGAACACTTAGTCATTGCCTTCATTTAACATCCAGTGGGTGTAATGTTTGGCAGCCTAGCCCTCTGAAGAGACAGCTCAGGCATCTCATTTTAGCACATTATCCAATTATATTGTACACGGTAGTATCCTGGTGTAAGGAAAGCAAGGAAAACATGTAACTATATGTGCACAAAGGGAGTGCAGTCAAAGCTGGGGCAAGCAGAGACCCTGTGATTAAAAAGCTGGAGAGTGGGAGGTCCAGCAGGTAAGGCAAGTGAGAAGAGCTGGGACTGCCTGAATGGGCGGGGGGTCAGAGTCCAGCACCCCCTCCAGCTGAGGAGCCTGTTCCAAACCTGCTCCTGGAAGGAAACAAAAAAACCCAACTGTCCACACAGCTTGCTGAGAGTCAGCAATAGGAGCAGCATTGCTCTGCCACACTCAGCACAAATTGGAAGTTGTTCTCAGTTCTTGCTTGTTTCAGTGCCCTGTACAATTAAGGGCAAGATTGATACAACTACAGGTGAGGCACCACAACACCTAGCTTTTAGACCGCCCTGGTGCAGAACAAAAAATTAGAGTGGGAAAATAGAGGTTACAGCCATCCTGCTAAATTAAACATACCCAGAAGCATGCTGTTGTAAAGGCCATCTGTCATTGAAGCTTGCAGAGGCACAGAGCCACAAGCAGATTGCCTCCTCGGAGAGGCCCTGGACTATTTCTGCTCCCAGGTTGTGGCTAGATGCTCTTTGGCAGACCAAGAAGTGGCACAAACCAAAGAAGTTTCAAAGAACCATTTGGATAATTTAAAAGTACACTAGGAAGAAGTAGTTTCCTTAGAGTCTCCCTGGCACTCTACAGCTGACCAGCACAGACAGAATCGTGGTCTACCTATACAGCCTTCAGCAGGGACCAACAGCAGAGAGAGAGGAGACCTTTCATCCACCTTCCTAGGTGCCCAGACTGCTATGCCACGGCACAGCAGTCTTATTTGTGGCCCTTCCTCCTGGCCCCAGGAATCTCTATGGTTTTGTGCATGCAGCTGGTTTCTTGCAGTTTCTCTCAACCTCAGGCAACTCCCTGCTTTGCTGGCCAGACTCTGTCTGTCCGAGACGTTTATCTGCCTCTGGGCAGTTTATGGGGAACCTGAACAGCATGAAGCATGAGGCAGAAAATCCTGTGAGAGCTTGGCAGTTGTGTGCTCAGCTAAGCGACAGCAAAATCCCTCCCATTCATTTTGTACCCTTTAAAATGTTATCCCTAGAAAAAATGGATGGAGCTAATGTGGTGTCTTTGAAACCTTATAACAGGCCACGATGACATGAGTGGCCCTGAAATTCCACCAATGCTGCGGGCGAGGGGGATATTTTTATTTACAGCTAGCCTGTGGCCTGATTCCATACAAGTATGCCTGTTAATGGGCCTGATACGAGTGGGATTACTCTCATTACTCTGGTAAAGGGTGAGCCCACCAGCAGAATAAACATTGGCAGGATCAAATAGCAGATGAGTCATCTTTTCCAAACAGAAAAAGCCAGTGAGCCTGTAAATAAGCATGTTAGTTAAATTAAATATCACACACAAACTCCATATATATTTAAAACAAGCTGGGGATAGTTACCGCTGCATACAAAAATACTGACTAGGTCTCTGTCCTAACACAAGGGTCTCCAGCTAACAGCATCCCGAGGCGCAGCAATCCCCCCACCAGGGGAATGCTCCTCCTAATCCAAACCATGTGCCAGTCCAGCAGCAGGGGATAAACTAATTGAGTACAGAAAGATAAACGTCTGCAGGGTTAACTTCTGCCCTCCTTTGCTTCCTCTACAACCTGTTTGAAGTCCGTGGGGTCGCACTAAGTAAATTAGAGGGGAACTGTGTTTACAGTGTCTCTGTTGTAAACACAACATTACCATATTCCCTCATGGGCATTTCAACTAACTTTCAAGAATCAGGAAAAAAAAAGCCATTAAATTAATAAAATAATATTTAAGCTTGTAACTCCTCCCTGAGGGCTTTAGAAATTAAAAAAAAACCAACCAAAAACCAAACTTAAATTAAGTAGGTGAACATCTCCTGTGTAAACTGATCCTAACAACACAAGGATGAAAGAAAGCAGGGCAGGATGTCTCACCAATGCAGAAATCTTTTGGTGATTTTTTGAGACATCATTTAAAGGACCAAACAATAAACATCTGATAGGATTATGCCATAGTCAATTAGACCTCATCTCTGGGAAAGGTTTACCAACGTTCAGACCACATTTTTCTTGTTAGATTTTATACTACTTCTCCTCACTGGCTCCATCACTGGCATCCTTTATGGTAAGCAGCTGATCACATCAACAGTGTCTTTAAAGGTCAGATTCAGTACCTGCTGGAGCAGTGGGAGCCCTCACAGTTACTACATAATGTGGGTACTGGTCTGGGCATCCTGGGCCTATCCTGTAGTCAAAGCAGAAAAACCTGCTGTCATAGGGAGATAGGAGGTCTTGTCCTCCAGCAGAGAACTGGTGTATTTATATCCAAGGACCTTTGATTTAGGGTCATTCTGGGCAACAGCTAGGTCCTGTGTTTCGGTAGGGCTGAGGAAGTTGGTGTGTATAATGTGTTCATTGTCTGTGGAAATCAAAGATGTGCAGGATATAAACAGATGTGTTCAGCACTGGGGAAAACAGAGCTGTGTGGGGAGGTTTGATGACCATGGCCATCACTCCATATGGATACTGTGCCTTTTGAAACAGAGAGCTGCGGGTTTTGTATGGACTTTTGTAGCCTGAGATGTCAGCTTCAAAACCTTAATGAAGCAATTTTTGGGCATCTCTTTTCCTCTCAGCATGGGTTGTCCACAAGACACATGTTCTCCCTTATATTTAATTCTTAGAAGAAAAATGTGCAGCTGACAATGACACCTGTTGAGATTTCCTCAGCTCTAGCCTTATTTTGACAGAATTGTAAATGAATTACAGGACCAATTTTGGCTGTACTGTTAGCCATTGGTCCTATTTTCATGGTGATTTTGACACTATCTCTAGTATCTTCTTCAAAGACGGGTTTCATGCGATTTGACGGTGAGCTTTCCCATTGAAATCCATACAAGTCTAGCACATGGGCAATTTCACAGCCTGGAAATGATGTTTCCAAAAATGTACAGTGTTGGTATCTTTTCCTTGGGCATGGGGCCCACTTGCTGCCTTCTGAGCTGCAAAGCTTTCCAGTTGTAGCAGTGACTTTATGCAACTTATTTAAAGACCAGAGTCTCAGCTGCTGCAGATTTGATAGCTCCACTGATTTCTGTTTCCACCTGATAAAATTACAGCTCATTTGTTTGCTTGTTGGTTTCATTTAAGGTTTGAATGGTGCTGATGATCCTCACAAGATCCACTTCCTTATGTGTCTTTTGCCAAGACATGGGTGCTGAATTGAGCTGAGCTGTGATGTGGGAACTCTTAATCTTAAATTAACTATTAGGTGAAATCATGACACAGCCTGTGGCAATGGCAGGAGGGTAATGGCCTTTGGTGGGGCTGCAGTTCTGAATGTTGGTCATCAGTCCTCTTACATGTGCCACAGAAGAGCCAACACGATAATGAATGTTTTCATCTGGGAATTAAACCCCAATATTAGAACTCAGTGTGGGCACACCATGGCTGTGAATTTTTTTTCTAACCATTTAGCAAGACCAAACACACCAGAGCAAAGCATACGTACAATCTTACCCTTCTTATTTTGTAGAACCACTCCGTATCTGTATAGGGTTCTTCTCTACATGGTTTGATTTCAGCAGTCTAAGAGTACAACATGCACAGCAGTGGAGAATCAGACAGTGTCATTTTAATGTGGAGTTTTAGCTGTGTTCCATTTCAGTAATATTTCACAGGAGGCTTCTATGACTGATAGTCACCGTATAAATAAAATATATGATCATTTCAAAAGCATAACCTGTAGGTTGCTCTCTTATGCTGACTACAACATTTTCTGCTAACATTCTTCCTCAGCCATAAATACAATGAATCAATGAAGCTGCTGGACATGGTGGTTTTAAAACCAGTCTATAAACTAAGCATGTAAAAGAGGTATATAAAACATAAGATAGAGTATATAAATATACACACACATATATGTACCAGTTACTCACTGTAACATACTCACATGATGCAAAATATCAGTTTTGTCCTTCTGAATCACATACTTTTAATGAAATAAACAATGTGAAAATAAATCACCAGTAAAAATAAATCAAGTGGCTCAGTTGCCCATGTACAGTGAACTGTGATATGCCCTGGTTGTCAGTAGGTGTCATGCAACACCACAGTTTTTAAACACCTGGCTTGCATAAAAATGTCCCTTAAACAGGATATTCATCTCCAAATGGGTTTTGTTGGATTTTTAAGGTCACAAATATTTTTATTTGAGTGATGTACAAGTGTAATGGAGCATCCACTAACGAAGAACTGCAACTAATTCCTGTGTCTCTTTGTTTACTCAGTTAATTGTGACTGGCAAGGCAGCAGTAGCCAACACAGCAGTGAGCTGTGTAGACAGGGTAACAGACAAGAAGAGAGCTCTTACTGGAGAATCTAAGCACAGAGGCACCAAGCCTAATACCTGCTCACCTCTATATTAAGTTTTCTTCCCCTTTTCTCCCTGTGCCCCCAGTAATCCAATAAAACCTCTTTTGTTTCTGTCATAGCTGCAAACACAACTCAATAATGTCATCATACAGATCAGCTAGCTCAATTTTTCTCTAATTCAATCAATAAAATGGCTATGCTGTGCTCTCTGCTCCAATTTAAAATCGAGGATGATAGCCTGAAAGAAGTAAATACTGGTCCACTGCTGATCAGATCATTCTATCCGGTTGCTTTTTTTACAGCTTGGTCATATATACATTGAACCTGCTAAATGAAGTGGGGACAGATTTTATGCCGACTGGAGCCCTCAAAGAGCTCATTGGATGCCCCAGTCATGAGTTAAGTGAGTGCCTGGTAAGAAGGAGGAGGGTTCACTCATATGCCTGGTATCACATATGCAAGTGACATGACAAACCACAGGGATTTACATTTCTGTGCCCCAAAACGTTGGTCAATCCACAGCCCTGAGAGGTTCAGAATGCCCTGAGACAGGGTATTAGATATAGTGGTTGAGATCACCCATGTTATTTCCATTCCAGCTCCCTCTGGCTAATTCCTGATAACACGTTGAATGTCTATTGATCAGGCAAAAATTTTTCTATTTGCTCCTGCAATTGATATCTCATTTGATTTGTTGGCATGAAGACATCATTGTTTTTTAATACGAAGAGAATGATTTTTTTTCAACATCTATAAAGAAAAAAATTGTTGCAACTTGTATTATTTTTTTTTAAACAGCTTTAATGCCAAAGCAGCTGGGGGAAACAAGTCTGAATTTGTCAGACAGATAGATAGCCCTTGTTGTAGAGAAGTGTCTTGGAGTGTTCCGGTTAAAATTGGTTTTGATTTGCCAGAGTTAAGAGCTGTTGAGAATTGCACATGCAGTAAATGTTTTAACACTGATAATGCTGAGCTGGGAACTGGCAGAAGCTCACTGCTGCTGCTGCTGCTGGAGCTGCGGTCTGGGAGGGTTTGCCAAGACACAGGATATTGGAAGTCCCCCGAGACTGTAAACCAAAGGGACCAGGTGGAGAGATCCTCAACACTAAATGAAGTGAACTGGAGCCAAGGAAGTGACAGTCCCATGGGTATCTGATCTCTCAGACCTCTATCAAATCTCGCCCCAAAACTGGGTGAATTTTTCTTTTCCCTCCTCTGTAAAGTTACACTTACTAGGGGAGATGCTGGTGTCACCAGTAAGGTAGCAAAACACTCTGACAGCATATTGATTTTGTACAACGTAACATACTTCATGGAAAGAGAGAGATTTACTGTGTGACTGATAGACAGAGAGGCAGGTAGCTCTGTAATCAGAGCAAATGGAGTCTCCTAGCAGCATCTTATTTATGGTCGTTTATTGTGAAAACACGGAGCACCTAAGAAGGACTGTTATTTTCTCTTTAAAAGCTCTTGGAACAGCTTCCCAGCACAACATGCAGTATTGCAGTTAGTGAACTATTGGACTAAGTAACCTGGACTGATGTTTTGTTAATGGGTATGTATTACTAATAGCATATTTATTGAGCTACCATTTGAAGTATGGCCAATTCTTGACTCTAATCAGAACCTCTGGGGTAGCTATAAACTATGCAATGCCGTGGCTGTACACTGCCCACACAATGACACCCTCTTCCCCACAGAGTGCATTACCTCCTATTTATGCCATTGTTCCTGTGTCCTGTATATGGCCACAGCATAACCATCTATAGGTCCAACACCTGGTGGTGAGGAGGGAGAATACTTGTTCAGTGGTAAAGTAGTTGTCTTTAAGGTTGCCAATAAAACCTACAGATTGAGAAAAGTATGCAAATATGGAGCATTCAATCAGCTAGATATACAGAGATACAGAGAGAGGTGTGTATGTGTGAGAGGGAGTGAAAGGCAGAACTTAATTCATGTGATATATTCAAATATATGTCTGACACATACACAAATTCCAGACATATTACAAGTGAGCAGAAGAGAAGGGTGGATATGCATTTACAGAGATGTTCAGTTCTGTAAGCAAGAGAAAATACACAAATATAGCAAAGGGCTTAGAGCAGCAGTAGTAGCGGAGGCTGGTTTCCTATGGATTTGTGTACTGGCTTGACTGTATAGCATATAATGCGTGAGCTCCAAATGACTGGTTTTCTACCATCTAAGAAAGGGTTAGACAAAGCTTGTGCTGCAACCTTTCCTTCAGTGGAGATGACAACCCAGCTCTTTCCTCCACTTGGCTGCTAATTTTGATTAAATCTGCAGGGATACATTACTTCTGAGATTGTCAAATATGGTTGAAATTAGTCAAGAGGTTGCAAACTTATTAGTAACACATAGATGTATACACATACACACACATGCAGTGCATGCTTTTAGAAGCATGGGCTCATAGGAAGCCAAGTTAAGAAGAATTTATTAAAAGCTCTCTGATCTCTAAGCTGCTCATTCCCAGTGTGAAGCAAACCACAAGAATGTAGCTTTTTAAAGTATTTTTCAGTGTGTTCTTAATTTAAAATCTGGTTCTTTCTATAGGAGAATAAAAGAGATGCCCCTCTCAAGAGCCAAACAAGAGGCAAATGTGTAATTGTTCATAGATTTGAAAGCTGGAGGACAATTACACTCATGTAGTCCCATGTCCTGTATTGCTTATGCCAAAGGGTGTACAAGCAAGGGAGTTCCCACAAGCATAAGGAGCAATTAGTACCATAGAATCATAGACTTACAGAATCATGGAATGGTTAGAGTGGGAAGGGACCTTAAAGAAAATTAATTTTCAAGCTCCCTACCATGGGCAGAGACACCTCCTACTAGACCAGGTTGTTCAAAGCCCCATCCAGCCTGGTCATAAGTTGAGCAATACCTTGGTAAGACTACAGCTGGAGTCGCATACCCAGTTCTACCACCATGCGGTAATGAAGAAGAGTTCAACCTGTAATGGGGCAGAGCAGGCCTAGTAGTACATTCAGGGACTGTAGCATTTACTTTTCGAGGGGAGACTAGGAAAGATTGACTTGTTTAGCACAGCAAAATGGATGGTGTGAGAAAATATGGTAATTCTCTATAAATATATCAGAAAGGCAAGTGTGAGCAAGGCAGAAGTGGCAGTTAAACACTATTGCTAGCATAAGAGCTCATGGCTGTAAAATAATCTTCCAAATTACGACCAAAAGCTGAAATAAGCTACCTAGTGAGCTGAGGAATTAATTCCTGGATCTGCAGTTTAAGAGAAGTAGAAGTAAATAGCAAACTCATTTTAAGATGTAGCTTAATAAAAGATTACCAAGGGGATGTTTGAATACGACTAGAAGAATTTGGACTCTACAACCCAAGGTATTCTCCATCCTCATGAGGTTCTAAAGGACATCATTCATCAGTTCAGGGGCTGGCAATCTGGGACTGAGCCTTTTACTAAAGCTCAATTGGAAAAGCAATGTGCCGTAGGGTAGGTCTGCAATGCAAAGCCACATTCAGCAATGAAGAAGGATTGGGATCTACCCAGGAATAAAGGGGAATTTAAGCTCCTTCCCCTACATACCACACCAAGTGGCATAGCATGCAAGCCTCCAAGTGATGTGGTTGCAGCCCCATCACTGCCCCCATTTAGCCTGACACCATGTCAACTCCTGCTTGAAGGCTATCCCATTAGCAAGAAGCACAGTGCTCTATCCTGTTTCATTACATCATTTTCTTTTCTCATGCCCTATTTACTGGGCTTGTAAAATGTGAATAGCCTACAAATGGGAGAAAAAGTTTTACTGGAAATATAATTAATAGAGTTCTGTACAACATAGATATGGAAACTGTGGAAGGTATCAGCCATAATGACAATGCTGTTGGACATGCATAATTGACTGTCACTAAGCCACCCAACGTCATTCCATGTTATGTGGGTTTGATTTCTTTTTCCTGGATACTGCTGAACAGATTGGTGGGAGTTTGAGGGGAAGAAAACCGAGAGAATTATATTTTGACTTGTACGCTGGATGCTGAGCCTCACTTTCCACCAGCTCCCCAGCATGAGATTGTTTCTCCCAATGGGCAGGTGTAGGAGAAATCGCATTCCTAATGTGGCATATAGGCTGTATTTCAATCTCTCTTTATGTTTATCAGTAGCATAAATCTCTTTTCTTACAGTGCAGAACATCTCTTGGAGGCAGGAACTCATTGACCACATGCTGCAGCAGTTGGAGAGGCATGCCTACTAATTACTGGTGCTCTGCAGCACTTACATCAACATTTGCTGTTGCAAGCAATAATAATGAGCCACATCATGGGTTGGATCACACAACCAATAGCTTTATTCTGACTTATTGTTTTTTACCCTAGTTTGGTTGGTTTTTTTTTCACTTTCCATCTCTGCACCTTGATCATGTTCCCTCATCCCTGGACCGTGAACAGGCTCCAGGTCTGACAAAACTTCCAAGCTGGAATGAAGGAAAATGAAGGCACTAACCCTGTCTGGACATTTGCCTGAGACAGAGATTCCCCCTGAGCCACCCTCATGTATTTAAAAAAATACATTAAGGTTAATGTTCCCCAAGGTATAGCAGCTTGGGTTGTGACAGCGTGGGCTGGTGTTACAGGACAATTTTCCTATATCCAGTGATTAGGAAGGCCTTGTAGATCATAGGCAAAGAAAGCTGGTTGTATGTCTATCCAGCCCTGAGGTGTAAGCCAACTTCATTCGACTAAAAAGATATCATGGGAACTGGTGGTACATTGAGTTACCAGAGTGAATCACTGAGGTCCACTTAAATGAGTGAACATCCAATGCTTTAAAGCACATGTGAATGTTAGGAAAAAAGAGGTTTTATATGCTTAGTTCTTTATGGTGGCCTCCTGTTCCTCTCTTACATCTCTGCAAGTTCCTTGTAAGCAGGTAGTATCAGCAAAGACTTGATAATACGGACTTACAGACAGCTGCTGTGGGTGCTTCAGGATGCCACAGCAGCCCTCACTGCCCTTGTAACAGACATTTCCCTCCAGAGGTTTCATATGTTATTTCACACTGACTGAAGTCTGTGGTCTAAGAGCTACTTCTAATGTGCTGGACTCACTTGTGTATTGCTCTGGTTTGTGACAGTACCACCCTGCCTGAAGCAGGGGACTGCACCAGCATGAAAAGCAGACCATGGTGGGTTCCTTCCTCCTTTCTTTGGAAATTGTTTCCTGTCCCTGGTCGCTTTTCCATCCAAGTGATCTCAGAGAAGTCAGCTTTCTCTGTTTGCCAGTGGGAATAATTGCCTCCATCTGAGGCAAAGCCCCATCAGAAGGTCCCACTCACATGATTTTCTTGGGTTGGGCTATACCAAGGGTAACTCCCAAAGGGTGCTAAACCCATACCCTAGATCCTCCCTCACCAGAAAGCTTATTACTTTTCTTCCTGGTAGAACAAATCACCTTCTTCTTTCCATCCACAGGCCCCCTTAGTCCCTTCTTAGCCAAGTTAGAGTATGCAACCAGAATGGAGAGTCACAGAGACATTTTCAGCAACAGTTGCTTGGCTCCTACAACAAATGCATGGAGAGCACACACATGCCAGCACGCCAAATGAAGCAAAGTGCACACATGTAATACGTATGTTAAAGTTTAACTGCTTTATTTTTTAGTCTCTTCATTCTTTTTTATTTTGATTGATGCTTCAAAAAGCATTACCAATACTGAACTAATTGCCAGCACCTTCACTAGGAAATTGTGTTTTCGAGCTTAAGAAGCTAACATTGGCCATAACACATCAGCCTGAAGCGGTGTGTTGTCCAATATCCTATTTCTGAGAAATAGCCACTTATACTGGTGCTGCCATGGAATATCCTCCCTGCCTCCAGCAGCTCAGGAACTACACAGGCTGTGCAGGCAGTTTTTGTATGAATGATAATGTGATATATGCCCTCTATTTTTAGTCAGCCAGCACATATAAGAAGCTTCTAGGATTTTAGCCTACTTAAGTAGGAGGCAAAACAATTTTTAGACATTATATATTTCTATATATAAAGAGGAGAGTACTGTCGATTTCCCCCAATGTGTTCTTATTTTCCTCTTATTCTCAAGGATCTTCGTGCTGGAAAAGTAAATATACCTGTGAGCTAAACACATCTTTTTAGTTGAAACTGATATGAGGACTTACTGAAAAAAATAGTAAAATGATGTATCTGTTGAGTCTGATTCTTTCAAAATAAACGTCCTTATTAATGAATATTTGTTAAATCAGAAGATGGATCATCAAATAACCAGGTAAACAGAGTTAGTTTGCTAGATGTTTTCCCAAACTGAAGTCAAAATTTTCCCAAACCAGTGCCAAAGATGAGTGTCAATAGGTGCTAAAGAAAGTCTGTACAATGCATAACAGGTACTTTTAGTGGTCCTGCCAAGTTTCAAATGACATTACATTCTCTGAGTGTTCTTTCCTGGCACTTATCTATTGATCTGCTACATATATATGTGCTATAGGATAGCTAAGTTGCCTAATTTGAAGTATTACTCAGTCTTCAACTCCCACTGATCTCAGTGTTTACATTTCTGGGGAAAAAAAAACCCACCACAAAACAAAACAAGGAAAAGATTTGGCTATCTTTTCAGGAGTCTAGATGTGGAGACCAAAAAATAGATACTCAAATCCTGGCACCAAATGTCTGATGGCATGTTTGGAGAATTAGTAAGACTGGATAGACAAGAAAAATGGATAAGAAGGCTTCACCCAATATAATAGGAATATATCTGGAAGCAATTATGTCATTATAATTTCACAAACAATACGTATTAACCATTACACAAATCTCTGTAACTGAAATGTTAACCACTGTATCCCAAATGCTTTATCACAGGAAACATTTTGTGACATCAGAAACTAGTTTCCTTCCATTCAATTATCTCCATTAACTGGTAATATATACTGAATCCCTGCCACACATTTTGTAATGCTGATCCTCATTAACTGAGTAAACATAAATACAGCCTCATTGGCAAGGCAACTCAAGTGACCAGAAAGGACAGATCACTCTGGCTGAAGATCATCCATCATTGGTTGCTGTGCCAGGGTATGAAGTTAGCATGTAATTAATAGGCACTCGGGGTGAGCAGGGCCGCAGATGGAGTCTGGAGCAAGCAACGTTTCCACAAAAGCCCACAGCCCAAGCCACAACACCCTCCTCACATATGGTGGGCTGCAACACCTTCCTTTCTGGAAAGCATTTTATGGTATCAGGTGGATTTCAATCATCTGAAAACCTGGAGCAATTTGTAAAGCAAAATAACATAAACCCAAAAGGTGCAGAGCACACTAACACATAACTCACTTTTGTTTTCTCCCGTGCAGCAGTACAAAATTGGACAATTATCCTTCCCTTGAAAGACTTGAATTATAAATGACATTTCTAGATCTCTATAAACGGGTAATTCTCACACTGTCGTGTAGTGAGCCTGATGCTTATTAACTTTGACCTCGTGTATCAAATACTATCAAGCCAAGGGCCTGCCTCAGAAAAACGTTTAAGCACATGCTTAGATTTAAGTGATGCAGTGAAGATGTTGGGAATAAAGCTCATATTTAAATACTCTGCAAAGAAGGGGTGTCAATCCGAGTTTAAAAGCAACCCTGGACTTAGACTGGTCTGAGTCCAGAGTGGCTGCATCTGCTTCATCTCACTCTGGAACAGCCAAGCAGAGACCACAGCTGTGCAGAAGCATCCCCAGCCCCAAAATCCACTGACTTTAGTTCTCTCTTCCTTGTTCAGTACAATTGCATGAGCACAGCTTGAATCTCTTCTCACTTCTCCAAGTGTAAATCACAAGTAAATCCTCTGAGGAGGGGACTGAATAATGGAAACAGGGAGAGTGAGGCCAGCTTTTCTCTCTATAGGTACTCTAAAATCGCACCAGCAATGGAAAAACAATCCCTAGGAAAAAAAAAAAAAAGTAAAAAGGTTTCTGTAAAACCGTCACGCACAACAGCTCAGGATTTCCTACTGTGCTTCTGTCATCACCTTCTGATCACCCTTTAACTTTGTGGCTTATCTAATTCTTCCTGAGTTTGCTGAGCCTGGTTCTCCCCTGACAACACTTTAGTGTAAATCCACCAACTGCGGTTACACACGATTTACACCAGCAGGAGCAGGAGAGTGAAGAAATGGCTCTGGTGGCTCTTACCTTCCCACCACTGAGCATCTTTAACTCACAGAGACTGAGGATCACACCCAACAGCTTGTCTCTTGTGGATTAGGTTGTACAGGCGTGGAGTCCATTATGGGATTTATTAACGGAGAAGGTGGTGATGGCAGTGCTGTTCTTCCTGAAATTTGCATAAAAGCTGTGCAGAAAAAGAGAGAAAAATTGTGAACATCTGGCTATACCCGTAGCCGGTACAGAATTCCATTACCATGTTGGCATGAGCCTGTGAGCACGACACTGCTAAATAATTCATTAAATTAGCAGAAGTTGCACGTGGAAGATGTACACTAATCTAACGCAGAGGAACACTCTGTGTTCTCTATGGCAGAACAAGCTTTACAAGAACAGGGTATTTACTACCTGATGTCGAACGAAACCCTGGAAGGATGTTCCTCTTCCTCCAGTGAGTTTAGTATGTGATAAAATCTTGGAGGAAAGTCATTGCCTGGCCCTGTGGATGTTCATTCTGAATCACGAGGGACAAGTACAGCTGCTATCCTGTTGCAATCATGTCACTGGGCTGCAGAGAGACCCTGCCCAAGCACTGTCAAGACAGAAAATGTGATATAAGCAGGACTAACACCAAGAGTGTCATTCACTTGGCGTAGCAGCTTGCCCAGCATCACTTTCTAGACAAAGAGCTCTTGGACAGGCAAGACACATTGCTTCTGCCCTCCTTGAATTCTTCCATTGCGTGGGTGTATATATCTCCCAGGCTCTGGAGAAGAGCCATGAGGCCAGCACAGCAAAACTTGAGGATGAGGCTCAGTAGGGCATGCAGAACTCCCCAGAGCCAGATCCAGACTGCTGAGAACCCAGGCTGAAGTCCTTGACTGTCTCAGAGCAGCTGGGAGCAAGCCCCGGGGCTGGGACTCCCACTGGGGTTCAGCACATCTCCCCACTCCCCAGGCCAAATGAGAGGCCTTTCCTCACTCTGTGTCATGGGATGGATGTCTCGATGTCCTTGGTGGCTCCACAAGCAGTTCAGGTACTCACAAGGTTAAGCCATAGACGAATCTCCTTAAACAGCAATGAGAGCATAACCAGAAATCAGCCTCAGCTGGAGAACCCAGAGAGAAGCAGCACAATGTTGGTCACTTATTCATGATTAATTCAACCATCTCTAATTTGCCTAATGTACAGAACTTGCATTCACTCTGAATTTGCTCTATTAGCTTGATATTGGCTCTCTGCAATATCTATTTCTCATTTCTTTGTAAGCTAAATATTTCCAGCCTTTTTTCTTTCCTTTTTTTTTTATACTTTCTTTATTTTTAAGGCAATGAAATCAAGTACAGTTCCTCTCTATTGTTTTGCAAACAACTGCTGAGTAAAAGAGCAAAACTGTGTCAGATCTCCATATCAGCTGAATGAATGCCGTTCTCAGAAAGGACAGTGCTTTCATCTTAATTGCTAGCTAGCAACAAAAGTGTTGGGGTTCAGCACTTCAATATAAATCAATGATAAAAAAAAAGGTAGCAATTTACTAGGAAAGAGTGTATCTTTTATTGTGGATATTTTATAATGTTAACAAAGGTAGGAGAATTACAGAGCCTATTTTCTCTTCTAACACAATATTTATAAATTCCTATTATGCCAGTTTCCATAATTTTAAACTTTTTTTTTATATTCCTGAGTAACTTGCAAACAGTGTTCTGTTTTCTGATAAACACTGAAATAGATACCTTAAAATACCCAGCACTTGAGAGTTTGCAAGTGAACTGTACAAAACTCTTGTAATTTAAAGCTTATTTTTTAAAAAACACACACAACTCTGAGACTGCAGAGATATAAAGTATCACCCTGAATAGGCATATGATTCATTGCAATACATTTGATGTCAGGATTTTCATTATTTAACATGAAACCTGGCCGCTGTGCCTGGCCCCACTCCAACGGAGCCTACAGTTCCCAAACTCACCTCCACCATAATTGTGTAGCCTGATCTAGTTGCCACTCAGTCCAGTGCAATGATCACAATCCTAGAAAGGGGACTAGTGGTTTGAAATATCCATCCTTACTTTAAAAGAGCTTAATTTCAGAGACAGAGGGAGAAATGGAAGGTCTATTGGGTATATATTCAGAAGCAGAGGTGCCTAAGACCTTGGACACTGCTGGGTGTCACCTTTCCCAAGAGACAACTTTCTAACACAGGGCATTAAACTGAGAATTACTTTAAAACATTAATAAGATTAGCATATCTTGTTATTAAAGTTGAATCTTTCTGGCTAAAATGTTAAGACTTTAAAGAAAGCCAGCTTTTTCCATAAGTCCGTGGTGATCGAGTGTTTTAAATGTATACCCACAAGCCAGTGTGAACCACTCACATTACAATTTGAAGTTGACATCCAAAGTTCTCCAGCAGCTGGTCCCTGTATCCAATTAGTTTTCTTGACAGGACTTGAATATTAAGTTGTTGTGGGTTTTAATTAAATATTGAAGAATTATGGTGACACAGTATGACAGCCTACTGCAAAATAATTTACAATATCCTGTTACATTGTTATTTTAAAACAATTTTCCTAGCATGTTTAATCTTCTTAAAACCTGCTGCTAAACGAAATTACTGTATTTTGCTATATATCAAATAATGATAAATGGCGTCTTGCATTTACATGTGCCTTCCATATCCAAGGAGCACAGTACTCAGTCCTTACCTGCCTCCCTCCTTTCCTTAAAGAGAAAAACATTGCTTTCCGTCATTGAGATGCCTCAGCTTTTTAGAACAGAACCTCAAGGGGGTCACATATATTTTAAAAACCGGGCTTACACTGAACATGTGCTATTACCATCAAAGGCAGAGAGGTCAAAATGGATATTACAAAACTGTACAAACTATCTTTGTCTTGCAGCTCGGGTCAAAAATTGCCATTTCACATGTCTGATGTTTTGATGTAGTTTGTGCATTGGCTGATAAATGTATTACAAAATCCACCATTTAACAGCAATTAGGTGTGTAATAAAATCATCTGGATCCTGTCCTCCCTTTCAGCTGCAAAACCCCACAGAGCACCATGAAATTCCTTGGGTAAGTGTAGCCCAGGACGGATTTACCTGACAAGTGCCAGTAACAGCAGGTATTGTGTCAACCTAGTCTGGAAATATCTATAGAGCTGAGCTGATGCTTCTTTTCAGGTTTTTATGCGGTGCCCAACCCCTCATTAGCCAAGCAGTGATCCACTGTGCTTATCCTTTCACACACCCTGAGATCAGGTGTTTAAAATAGGCCTGCATGATACCAATATTTAAATATCACTGGCTCTCTGAATGATGCTAGAATTGAATTTTTTGATCAGCTTGCTTTGAACTAAACCAGAGGAGGAACATAAGATCTCTGAGCACACAGTATATTTTCCAAAGGTTAGAAAGATCTTTTTTCCAGCACGAGCAGGAAAAAATGCAGAGTTAATTTTGACAGCCCAGACACTGCTGGCATTGTGCAGGCAGAAACTCGAACTTTCCAGCTGTCTTGCTGGCTCAACACTCCACTAGATGTTTGAAAGGGAAGAATATATGCTTGAAATTTTCTTTGGAGGAATAGCTGAAGGGCAGATTGTTAGACTGCTTTCACAAACAACATTCTGGAAGCCACATTATTATTATTATTATTATTATTATCATCATCATCATTATTTCTGTTCTTCCCTTTATAAACTCCAGCTTCCAAGGACATAGCAACACACTGCTGTTTCTCAAAACCATAAGCATGGCAAATGAAACTTGGGCCAGCACCATCAACAGTAGCAGCTAAAAGCACACAGCACTGGTGTTGTCTTTTAGCTTTATGAGAGTTAAATATATGGATGGCTTGGCTCTCTCCCTTCTCCCCCGACCATGAAGAGCAGGGACTGCCCAGGCAATGCATCCTGCTCCACCGCTTGAGGGAAAGCATTTCAGCAATAGATGTGGTGGAAGGAATTACTTGTCAGCAGTGTGATCTTCTTCTCCACTTGCAGAACCTTATTCAGTTTCTACAGTGATCTTTAGTACCTGCCATGGTAGTGCATTCCCACATCTTATGTGCCACCCACAGAGCCAGGGCCACATGAGTCCATACCTAGTGCCTGGGTGAGACCCAGCTGGTGTCCTCTCAGGCATGTACTTGAGCAGAGCTCTCGTACTTAAGGAGACCCTCATAGAGTGACAGACCTTTGTGCAATCCTACCATCACACAGTGTTTGGACATGGACAGCTCCATGGACATGGACATGGACAGCTGTCCATGGACAGCTCCAAAAGTTTTCTCTCCAGAAGGTATCCCCACTCAGTTTTTGGGACCTGGTGGTGATGTCAATAAAATGAGAGCAAGTTATCTGCAGGTTTTAACAGCCTTGCTAAGCACACAGGTTGTGAAGAGTGGCAAAACTCAATTACTGTCTAATTTTGGATTGACAAGACAGACATTGCTTGCTACAGCCAAACTGAGCAATGCCTTGTTAACCTGCAGCCCAAAAACAGGCAAGGCAGAGGTGCCCATGGGCCACCCTGAATATCACTGTAGAAGTCCCACTCAGTGTTAGTCTTATCTGGTAAGATGTAAGGAACATCTGTCTTCTAAAGCAAAAATTATCAGCAAATCCAATATCCAGCTGCAAACACAACAACAAGAAGATGGATCGGGGTGTGGGGAAAAAACAACAACATAAATTAAAAAAAAAAAAAGGAAATATAACACCTTCCTTTTATAGCCTTTCTGCTGAGCCTAGACTTCTCCAGGCACGTAATTAATTTTCTTTGTATGTTGCTTTGAAGCATCTTCCCAGAGCAAGGCCGTTCCTCCATGGCACCCTTACAGAGAGGCCATCCATGCCAGTGGCAGTCCTCCACACAGATGGGTGACACCTTCATGCTGGAATAGAGGAAAGAAGTTTTACTCTCCCTACATTCACTTAATCTTTCAAACTAAGGGACTAGAATTGCTGCCATGGAAGTTCTTTGGGGAGCCCATGTGACAAAAGTTTTAAAAGCATAAAGGGAACTATTAGTTTTTATGAATCCCCAAAGGCTATTCTGAGAGTTGCCCAAAGGGAACACATGAGCAATACTGGAAAAGAAATATGATTTTTCAATAAGGCATAAAATATTTACTATCTGCCAGTGATGGGCACTGAATGATTTGTGGATATTACTTTGACAGCGCAGTGTTTAAGGATGCATTTCACCCTATGTAGGCAATCATCAGAGCAGTATATCAAAATATAAAAATCTTCTGCCGGTGTAGATATCGACTACATCTGAAAACAAATGCATGTGCAACTCACCATGTATAACTTACCTTAAACCTGTGCAATTTTTAAATATGTGCATACGTGTTGTATGTATTTCCTGTTGGGCAAAACTCACAGCTGATATGTTTTGTTGCTCAAGAAACTCAGTGTTGCTCAGTCAAGATTCTATTTAACATCACACACAGGAAATTTAGATACCTTTCCAATCATTTACTTAGGCAGGGTGGCTGTACTCCATCCTGCCAACAGACCAATAAAAGCTTCCTCCATAGTCAGAAGAGGGCGGGGGGAGGAAAGTAGTCCTACAGATAATTCACCTTCTCTGCCTTAGATCTTGTACTAAGGTGGGAGGAGTTGCTCTCTGGAGGTATCCACATCTGGCCATGTGTCGCTGATGAGTTGCTTAGCCCAGAGAACATAGAAAGGAAGTAAAATGAATGTCTACCAGTAGAACAGACATATTAGAGTTTTGTATTTATTTTAAAAATATTTTCTCAGAATTCTTGATCAGCATCCCTATAGCTTGTTGATCTGTGCAAATCTCCCAAGAACAGTGGAGTCTTTGCTCCACTGGTTTTAATTCATTTACACTTGAGCTCAGTGGGCTCTATTTTTAATTCCGGCTTCCACTGAACTCAAGCTGAGCTGAAGGGCTGTGGATATCATTGTTCTGTATACAAGAGTATTCAAAGCCCCAAGCTTTTAAGGATTTCAGAGAAAACAAGGTAAATACCTTCAGTTTCTCACTTTTTTCCCCCCCAATTATTATGTTTCTTTTAAAATTGGTTTGAAACAGCAAATCTAAACAGAAACTTCACATTTGCAGCAAGGATGTTGCAAAGATGTTCATACAAACTCTAGGCCATTCAAGTGATGTTATTCTTCTGAGTGCATTGCCTGGTAGTAGTGCTGGACCTCTGGAATTCTAATTACACTACTCTGGATTATTCAGAGGAGCGAAGCCTGGAAGATCAGGCTCTCCTAATGAGCGATCACCTCATCACTGACACATAAGCACCTCTGATGCACTTTGTGGTAGCATTTAAGAGTGCATAGCAAGATAACCCAACTAAATTAGCACAAGAAGCGGAAAAGGGATAGTGCTGCCAACAGGAACTCCAGGGAGACTGTAAGTAGGCAGATTGTAGCTACCTGAGCTATAACTGGGCCAAGGAGCCAGGGGGAACTGCTGTCAGTGGAACCATAGTGGCTGCACTGGTCCAGCGATCTGAAGGAACTAAAACCTGGTTTCTCTCTTACACCTTCTGTCAAACTGCACAGTCCCCTTATAACTGGCTCAGGTGCGAATAAAGAATCAGCTCTGATGTTTGCCAAGGGCCTGATGTAGACTGTGACCTGGATGCATCCTGCTCAGTGGATGACCCAGCTAACCCTGGCTGGCTGCATGCTCTGAAGGGAGGACTTAAAGCTCCAGGAAGAAATCTGCAGCTATTATGGGTGCTATTATTGCTTTTCCAGCACTTGCTTGCTTTATGGAGTTGTCTGGGGTCATTAGGAAGTTTCTGGGTTGTATGAGACTTTTAAACTCTCGGGGTACCTATGAATAAAGTGAGCCACATGAAATCATAGCCTAAAGGAAATTAAGAGTCTGAGTCTAATACTGGATGCATGCCTGAAAAAATCTGAGTGCACCAGCAAGCTTAGATGCCCTCCGTTCATACCAAATTCCTAGTGAGTCCTTTGTTGCTTTTTATCGTTTTCTGTTGCTCAGCTTCAGCCTGAGAGGATTTAAAACGACCACAACAGAGGCACCTGAGCTAGCCAGGCTAGAAAACATCAGTCTCAACCTCTTAAATATGAAAAGACTTCAAGCCATTCTGTAACAACCCTTTGGTGGCTGCTCAGAGCAGCACAGAAAGCACTAGCAGGAACATGAGGTTGCCTCTTGAACACCAGGAATGCAATCATTTAGGCATCCCACGACACAGCAGAATAGATTAATATTAATGAGAAAGCTCCCTCTGCTGAACTTCTCTTCAGCATTAATTTCTCAGCCAGTCCATGTTCTGAGAGCCTGAAACCACACACAGAGTCCACATGAAGAGGGATTCTGGCATGTCACAGGGCTCAGAAGCTTGGAGCCCAAACCCAGCCCGTCTTGGGGGTTCCCCTTGGCCCTTGCTTGTGGAGCAGTCATTCCTTGTCAATGCTAACTTGCTGCATGAGGGCTTGCACATGGCTTCTGCAGTTGGCTGGAACATGTTGCCTGCTGAGCAGTGACTCACTTCATAATTTACTCCTGCATCACTAATGTGATAAATCTGGCTTAAGTTGTCCAGCTTGTACCCCAGATGTTCACACAGCCCCTCAAATAATAGAACTGACTACAAGAAATAAGACTTTTCCTCCAAGTCTGGCTTTGGCTTCACAAAAACTACCAAAGGAGCTCACAATGTGATAAATCATTCAAATGATTCACATCTTTGGCCCAAAATATCTTAAAGATTGCTTAAAGCCCTCAGTAAAATCTGTATTCAGTAACTTTGCTCTCCTGCTGGAACTGAACCTCTCTAAAACTAGAGTGAATGTTATGTGTGGAGGAGACAGAACTGGTCAGCCTGTGACTGTGGAATGAGCTCCCCCAAGACTTAAGGTCCCTGTTTCTCTAACCTTGACTTCTCTAAAATAAATGCAGAGAAATATGTTCCTTTTTCAAAGAAAACAAAGCCAAACAAAACCAAAACTGATAAAGCTGTACCAAAATAAGGCATTCCAGGACACACACTTCTCTCCAGGGGAGAGGATAAGAGTAAACATCACATGATAGATATTAATCACATCACTTAAAGCATCAAGGCAAGGCATTCAGATACTGTTAAGATGAACCTAAGCAGGTTAAAAATCTGAATACTGAGCTATTCAACCAATTTGTTGAATGGTCAGCTGTGACACTTTAACTTCTCCCTTAAAACCACTTTGGAATTGGAAAGGTGCAATGTCGTCTCTTTCTGTGGAGAAGATTGAGAGAGTTATTGATGTCTAAGAATGACATGGCTACCAGAAAAATTAGTAGGAATTGTAGTAAAAATAGAAATAGGTGATGCCTGAATACATATAATGTATTTTTGCAAGTCAGCACAGATTTTATAAAGGTAAGTCTTGCTTGAGAATTCCATGATAGGCTTTTGAAGATTGCAGACAGGATCCAGTCAGTGAAGGCTACTTCTTTATCAAAGGGTTTTGTGCATGAAATTTTTTTGCCTGGTTTCACTGAACACTCAACAAGTTGATGAGCGAGGAAGTAACAATCATTGCTCGTACAGAAAGTCCCTGAGCTGAAAACGGTTGAATGTATGTTTGTCTTGTTCTTATAGTCTTCGTCGTACAAACATCTTCATGCCTCACTACACACACAAGGATGCCAAGCTTCATAAGCCTTTGATCTGACTGTTTGCCATTTTATCCAGCTATTGATCATTTCAGCACTTTTCATTAGTCGGCAGTAAAGGAACATCATCAGAGTAAGAAACAAAGTTGAGAATCAGTTTGAATCTCTCTTTTCTCAACTTTCTTCCCACTGGACTTTAGCTCCTCCTTATTAAATGGCAGTTGCCTTGCTTCCCTACCTCACTGACGTGATGTGAAGACTGAGAGGTGCCTTGACTTTGCCGTAATGAGGGACAGTAGACATCCTATTTACAGAGAGGGCAGGAAAAAATGTGTTGTAGGAATGCAGACGTGTTCCGTCCCTAGTTTTATCAAAGGTACAGAACAGAATTCATTTCAGCAGAATGCTTTAATGACTCCCAAGTTGAGAGCAGGGTAAAAAAAATGCTACCTGGAAGCATAGCAGTGTACAATAACACGGTGACAATGAATCTCTTCTTTTTAACGTGATCATCTGTGTTTCTGCTGACATAGCCCTTTAAGCTGTGTTCCTGTGAAGTAATGGAAGAAAACCCTGAGTTACGATTTCCAGGCTCTCAGAGAAACCAAGTCATGAATTGATATGGCTTCTATCATGCCACTACTAGCATTAGCAGCCCAGAAGGGGAAAAAATACAACTCCTCAAAAAGTTATTTAAGACAGATCTGTAGGGAAATGGAACCCATTTGAGCTCTGGTCTAGTTTAAAGACTATGAGTGTTAGCAAGGGTTAAACAATTTTCTTCAGCAGTATAAGGTAGACAAATCCTGCTCTGATTCATTTAGCTGCAAGTAGGTATCTAGTATCTTTTGAGATCCTTTTTGGGTACTCAGGATAGCCACATGACGCTCCCAGACAAGGCTCTGAGGTTCTGGGGGACCCATCACTTTTGGAGGGTCAGCAACCAACAGGGATACTGAGGGCATCTGCAGTGGCACAATGAACTGCACTCAGTTTTTATAACCACAGAGTGATTCAAGTTAGATTGAGCTTCTTTGGTTTTTCACCCCTGAGGACCAGAATGCTGGCCAAGGCCTTCCGCACTGGTCAGCACAGATGGGACCTTTGGCCTTTGCAGTGACAGAAGAGAGCTCTTCTGGTAGCTGTGAATCACTACCCATTGACAAAGCCCTTCAGTTTCATGGAGATGATGATCTTTTCTTTTCAAAGCTGAGCTGTGAGCTACTTTTCTACACTGTAAACCAGATGCCTTTTATCTCAAGCCCAGTCTCTGTGAAAAAATAGCAATATATATGGCTGTACTTTGGGCTACAGCACCCCTGAGATGCAGCCACATTGCATGGAGTGAGTTCTGGAAACCAAGGGAGAATCAAGGCCTGGGCGCAAACAGTGCAAGAGCCATTTACGTTGGACAGTACTGAGCATTGATCAGATTTTTTTTTTTCTATTTTTACCCAATTTATTGTAGTTTTATGTAAAGAGCTCAGAAAATCACCAGTAGATAAGTGTCCTGGAAATATAAATATAAAATTCTTATGTTCCTACTTTTCAAATCACTTCTTACAAGCTGAATCTTGTGGCCACAAGAAAGGTTTATTGCATAGGTTACTAAGTGCATGCAGGGGAAACTGAAGAGAAGCTGAGGTCCTCTGAGAAAAGCCCATGATAAAAAGAGAAAGGCTACAAACCTCCTGGAAAGCTGTAAATATAATTAAAACATGGAAAGGAGAATGTCAAATGGATTAAGGTTAATGGTTCACAGACTGCCACAGCTTGCTCATGAAGAACATTAATGGTTTTATCAAAAAGGAGTGTGAAAGGAGACTGTGCACCAATCTGCCTCACTTCTCAAGCAATCTGCAGAGCTCTGGCTACTGGCCATAAAGACATCTCTCAACCAGGTCAAGAACGGCCACCTGAAGACTATGGTATATTAAGATGAGGAGGAAAAAACTTAGAAACAAGGGTTTGCAACCTGAAATCTGATTGAATCTCACCTATTCCACAGTCTGATCCAAAGGAAGCTTGGGCTGACTTGAAATATTATCTCTTTCAGCTCCCTCAAAGCATCTCTTTCAGCTCCCTCCTGCATTATTTGGCAGTGTCTTGTGATACTGCTGTTCTTCTCCCAGTGATTTCAGATGCAGCTGGCTTTCCTCCAGGCAAATGCTGGCTGGGGAGCTGGGGGAGAGGCCGCTGAGGAGGAAAAGTCCTTGTTGTATGTGTTCTGCATGGAGAGGAAATCCTATCAGTGTTCACATCAAGTGGAGGAAGGTGGGAAAAGGGGGACAGGAGCCATACACTGAAGAGTTGGATAAGAAATGCAAATCCCAAATCCGGCATGGAATGGGAAATAAACCCCTAAAACGGTAATAGATTGAGAAATTATTCAGAAGTGTAAACACCGTGGTTTCTTCGGGGAATTAGTAACACAAAAGTCAGTCTGATTTTGCTCAGCGGAAGAGAAACAATACCTATCTGACAAGATAGCTCCAAGTACAGGAGATGACTAGTTAGATTACTCTGAACAAAGGCAGCCATGTGACAGCGAAGTTTCCTTTCTTGTGTCTCACACTCTTAACAGATGTTTACTGAGAGCACTTTTTTCTACTCAGTCTTTTCAAAAATCTAGTTCAAAGGAGTTAGGAATTCATGACCATCAACATAACAAAAGAAGCAATAAACTTATGCATATCAAGGCAGATGTGTCAAAAGCTCCAAAGACCCAGGCAAGAAATACAGTGATGTGCTATTATAGAAATAAAGTGCTGTGATCCATCTCAATAAGTTCTTTTTATTACATAGTCAGAGTGTCTCCACTATTTCCCCTGAAGAGATGGCTTCTCTAATAGAGGAAGACTTCCCTTATGAAGAGAGGCATCTGTTCTACAGGTATTCCAAATGTTATTTATCAATTGGACATTGTTGCTTTAGCAATACCATTCCTATTGTAGTTTTGTTTGCTATAGTGTCACTTCTATCAAAATAACTAGGCAGACAATTATTTATATTTGATTTTAGTGCACAAATGTAGCACCACTCCTGTAAAGTTAGGCAACCCTTTTTATCTTGTCTTTTCTGTTGTGGAAACGGAGACACCCTCACCTTCATGGGGTAAGAGCAGTATTTCCAAAGTGATCACTGCTAGTCCACATCCCTCTCTGAGATGAGTTAATTTATCTTGTTTTTTTTTCTATTTCCACATTTTGGTCTAAATTAACTGTTTTACCATCACACAATAGCTTCACATCAAAGATGAAAGCAAAACATATGCTTCCTGATTGGTTACCCTCCAAAATTGTTTTCTGTTTCTAAAGAAGGAGTGGGATCAAGAAAAGACAAGGAGTTTTATTAAAGAAAAGTTGTTTGTTCATCAGTGTACACTTTAAAACCTGAATAGGGATTGGTAAGAATGGCATCTGACTGCTACACCCACAGAGACTAGTGAGGGTCACAGATGTTCTCAGGTTTGTGATGAAGAATCAAATTATATTTATAGATTTGCAGTTGTGTTGGAAGCTGCTTGTGGCTGCCAACGTGTGAAACAGAAGACCCATATTTTTGGTTAAGTATTATCAAAAGTGACAACTGTGTTTCAAGAAGAGAGGTCATCTCTCTGATACTGTCATTCAACCTTTTGAATTCAATCTACAAGCTCATGGGCAAGCAGTGCAACTTTTGTCCATGCTGCAGGCATAACAATTGCCATAGCATGTGGTATTATCCACAGTGGACTTGCTTCCGTTTCTGAAACTTCTCTGTAATGCCAAGAAATCACCTGAGAGGTACAGTTGAGGCAGCTAGAATATCATTAAAGCAAGGTCCACATTCATAAAAAAGAAGATATTTCATGGAAAATGGTAGCTGTTGGACAGCAACCACTTGTGTCCAGTAAGTGCCATCTGCCCAATTGCACAATATCAGCTGCTGTGCACACAATTTGACAAAAAAGGGTTACTCACTGGTTTCTGGGTGCAAATTTACCTCCTTCGGCGCTCAGTATAAGAGACATAATAATGTCCATTGACATAGCCTCATACTAAGAGTTGAGGATGATTTCACCCACCTTTCTTAATGGATTTTAATGTTAAAGCATAGAAATTAATCTCCAGCAGTGTTCTTCCATCCATCCAGACACTAAGGTACTGAACCAACTCTAGTTGCAGTGATTAGTTTAGCTATGAACACTAAGGCATGCAGACAGAAATATGATACGACCGAGACTTTGGATTTAGGCCAGTCAGTCATAAAGGCAAGGGAGTTAGAAAGTAGTTTCCAAGTGAGGAGGCACACATACATCTGGGTAAGTTAGTGTGAGCAGGAGAGGATGGGCAGATAGCCACAGCTTCTGAGGCACACATGCATTATTTTAAAGCAGTTCTCCTTCAGTATGTCTGTCACACCCAACTTTATTATCTTCACATAAAACTCATTCCTTTCACAGAACTGGTTTCTAGTCATCTCTTTCTTAATTATATGGGATTCTCTAGGGCAGTTTTACTGTTTGGGAAAGGCACTATAATAATGTGGAGTAACAAGGCCAATTCACACAGAAATACTTCTTGCACAAGCTTGGTATTAAGATGGCAATATGCCTTAGGCTCAGTATTCCTGTGTCTGTGAGATTCTGAATTTCACTGGAGAGATTTACTCTCAAGAGCTAAATAAATGCCTGTCGGTATGGGAGGCTTGATAGCCACATAAACTTGGCAGGTTATTGCCCTTTTGTGCCACTGTTCTTGTGTAATGCCCTTATCAGCAAACACCATTTATCCACCTTTGCACCTGCTTTGAGATCTCAGGATACAAATCAGAGATGGAAGAAAACCAAAATGGCAATTCAATATCATGGTAAACAGGGCTGCTAAATTCCTCTGGGCAGTGGCCTCTTGCACATTATTTGGGTATGGTCCATGTCCACTTTGGTCTGAATGGCTGGAAAATTACGTGAGAAGGAGACATAGAGGATAAAAGACTGAAGAAAAGCTCTTGAGAGCATGAGCTGTCTTTTAGTATTGCAGCTATTTAGCTAGTGACCCTCATCAGCTGGCCACCCTCCCCCAAGGTACCACCAGACGTGTCCTGTGGGTCCTAAGTCATTGTGACTCACTGTCTGAAAAGGCACAGATTCAGCTTCTGGAAGTGCTTGTCTTAGAGAAGAGAAAAGGTTTGATATGACAAATTGACTCCAGACGTCCCCATTTCCCCCCTCTGCCTGTGTGCTTACCCTCTTCCCTCCAGCTCTCTCCAAGGTAATCCAACCTGGTACTGCCAGCTTGCTTTTGCTCTTATTTTTTTGGGTTGTCCTTGACTGAACTAGATTCTAGTAGAAAAATGTCAAGTTTGATATTGTTGAACATTTCTTAGTGTGATATGGAAACCTGCTGAACCAACTAGAGGCCAAATTGTCCCGTTACATATGGGTCTCTTCTGCTTCAGGCAGGTGAGTAATCGCTTTGGGCATGTTTCTGTCACTTGGAAAGAGCAGCATGCTGAGAAGCCAGGAGCTGGCTGGGTTTGGCCTCCAACTCCTGCCCCAGCCCACCCATCCCCACCGTGGACATCTGGAGAAAGGTGTCTCTCCAAGTGTCCCAGCTTTGCCTCAGCCCACACTTGCAGAGTCAAGGTCTGCAAGAGAAGCCAGGCTGGCTATGAGGCCATATTGGGCTGCCGTTAGCATGCTGAGCAGACATCTCACCTAGCCAGCAAACCCGCTGGCTCGACGTGCTTCAGGGAATGCATCTGGGCAGCAATGATGAGCACAGCAACTGCCAGCAGTTTTGAACCTGTCTTGAGCACACTGTGTTCTCCTCTGGTTTGGAAATCATGTTGAATCACACTCCTTCATGAAGCTCATACGCGTGCCAAAACAATGAACCTGCATATGCTCCTTGGAGTAAGTAGGTCCCCCGTATGGTATTAGAAATTATGGTGTTAGATAAATGGGAAGGCAAAGCTCCTGCTCTGCTCTTTCCTAGCAAGCCCAGAAGATAAAGGGGTAACTGGCAATATGATGGAAAATGTCCCTCTTGTGGTCTTGACAACTTTACTTAAACCCTATAAGAGGCCAGAGAGGAGGAGGAGGAGGAGAAGGAGAATGAGAAGGCAGAGGGGGAGAGCTGTACTGGAACAGGCAGCAAAGAGCCGTGAAGCCCCACAGCAGCTTCTGCCACCCCTCTGGGCCTGTTGCTGCACTCACCAGTCCTGCTGAGAACTTGCACTCCCAACAGAGCTATGCCGATGTATCTCGCTTTCTACTTCTTATCCCTGGGTAAAGAGTCTGAGAAGGCATTTATTCAGTCTCGTCACAGGGCAAGCAAAAGGGTTAATCCATCACTGCCACACAGTATCACCAGCTTTCTGATGTTGCCTGATTTTAAAACAAGACTTAAAGCATTTCTGACCTGGACCATCAATTATTACCATGCTCTGCTCAGTGGCCTTCCTCAAACATATCTGCAGCACCTGCAGATGCTTTCGATATACTGCAGCCACTCTTCAGCCACAGGTTAACTCAGACACTGTCCTTCCCTCTTTGCAGTCAGTTCACTTGCTTTCTAACTGCTATCACAGCAATTACATTTTTTCCCCTTTGACTTATCAGCCCCTGTCCTTTCCCACCTAATAGATCCGTGTGCCTGTCTGAAGCTTTCAATAATAGGATGTAGGATTCCTAACCAGCCCTAAACATCATCTCAAGACATACAATTTGTAGAGCTCTCCGTTGCTTCACTGGGAAGCTTTCATGGTCAATTAAAGTAAGGATTGCCAAGACATCTACTTTCAAAGTCCAGAAAATTGTTTCATTTGGCACTTTTAAAGAATACAATTTTTAGAAAGACTATAACTTGTACAACAGAAAAAGTTGACTCCTTTCTTCAGATGTTTACTCATGATAGGGAGGTTGTTTTTCCGTCACATTGTTTCCTATTCAGACAGTCAGTGGATATTTATGAAAAACCCAGAAGTTGTGGGAAGGATGACTACTCATCTGAGAACACCCGCTGAGTGTATATTTTCTGCAATTATTGTTTACATTGTCCAAGGTCCCCACAACTCCCAGTGCATCTGTATAAACCAGATAGGGGCTGACAGAGGAGGCTCCTTCTGAATTATCACATGGCTATCTTTGCAAATCTGGCCAACTACCTAAACCCAGAAAATTGCAGTGATTTCCCAAGATCATCTATAGTATGTGTAGCAAAAGGTTCTTCTGACACCCAGACCCATATCCTAATTAGAGAAATCAAAGCATTTCCTGGTTTGGGTGTTGGGGAACTGTTGATTACTAATGTTCAATGTTCATCTTTTCGGTCAGGAGAAACAATACCCTGAAATAGAGATGACAAACAATTTTCAAAGCAATACAAAAGTGTGGATATCATCAATAGATGAGATTAGAGAGATGTGGTCTGTATTGCATTTATAACTGGCCTGCATTACAATGAACATGTGCAGTTTAATGCAGTTAAAGATAATCTGTATCGCTTGCTAAACACATTCCATCAGTTTTACATTTATGCAGCTAAAGGCAAATGTTTAAACATTTGGTTAATGCACCATATGTCTAAAATGTTTTAGTTCCATCTGACATTTAAAAAAATATTTTTATTTCAGTTGTAGCTCACTGAGTACATTCATTTCTTCTAGAACCAAGTATCCCACACTCCCTTTTGCCACAGCATTCCTAGACCTGTCTGCCATGATGTCTCAATTTTTTGGCTCACTAATCCAATTTAATCTAATGTAATTGGTTTGGCAGCTCTATTAACTCTTTTTTTTT
>VXBJ01002933.1:109945-148425 GCA_013400055.1 Nycticryphes semicollaris
TTTGTGTAGGTGCTAAATGAGGCAGAATGTGTGCATGGTATGTGAGGCTGCCTTTTTCCACTTGCCCATTTTAAAGCATGATTGCAATTTTCTGGACAGGGGCAAGAAAAGTGGGACAACACAGCCCCTCTGTGCAACCCACCTGGCAGCAAATGAAGCATCCTTCATGGCAGATTAGCAGCAAAGCTTGCTGGCAAGCAATGCCACAGTGCAGATCAGGATCAACTTTGATTAATGTGCATGAAAACTGTACCTCAATAAGAAAACGTTCCACAGCCAAATATAGAGACAAGAGAGAGACAATACAGGGGCAAGAGTCTCTCTTGCTTCATCAAGAGGAATTCAGGTTTGATAGTTGTTGGGAACCTCCACTAATGCAGGCTGTGCTTTGGGCTCCTCATAACATTGGGCAAAAATATCCAAGCAGATATTGTTATTCAATTTTTTTTTTCATTTGATGAGTGCTTCTTCACATGTAGCTAGCACTCTGCTGCCCAAAAAGCTGTAGCTCTCTGGAAATTCTGTACTGAGGGCAACAGTGCAACAAGCTTTTCAGTGAGACACAAAAGCCATTATAAAAAATATCAAAGCAGCAAGTCAGCCTAAATGTTTAATGAAGTGAGATTCAAACATAGCTTAATAGATTTTCTTCAAAACTTCACAGAAACATTTTTCAATTGGTTCTGAAAGAAAATCATCCAGTTTTCTGTCTGGATCAATCTTGTAAATTAAAATTGTAAGGAAACCCAAGTAAGCTTTTATTGCTGAATCTTCATCATGCAACATTGTGAAGAAGATTTATTAGTGTGATGCTAAAATCCGAGCTGGTGCTCTGACTGCAGTGATAGCAAAACCAATCCTCTGCTGATGTAACTTAGTTTAGGTTCTGGGTGCCATGCTAAAAGGATACTTCACCTGATGCCACAATCAGATTTCTCCAAGTGGTAGATTAATTTAGATTCAATGGCTTTACGTCAAGAGAGAATTTAGCCTAATATTCCTCACTCTGGCTTCGATCTAGGGAAATAATCTAAGAGGAATTTTAAGTGTGTTTTGACTGATTTTATTTATTGAATTCCGATAGAAGACCTTACTGGAGAAAGGAGAAGGTCAGCTTTTCCTCAGCACAATCCAATTTAGAAGACTGTCAGAACAACATCAGGTACGTACGAAAAACCAATGATAGATATTTTTCAGAACTTAGGGACAATTTCTTTTTCATGGATGGTGAGGCACCACTCAGTCACGACAGGGTGTGATTTCCAAAAGTACGTCTTTGCCTCTATGGGCATCAACGTTGGTTTCCCCAGTGTCAGTGGGAAGAGGTGTAAGAGAGAGGTTTGCCTGGCTGCAGATTCAGGCCACAAAGAATGTGCAGAATTTTAAGAACAGTTGACACAAATATCTGACAGGGAAGGCAACCAGTGGGTTTAATCAGGACTGCCTTGGTTGGAGAGAGAGAGAGACTGGACAACTTCTTGGTCTGAACTCCCCGGCAGACCTCTCTGTTCAGGACAGGATGTTTTGCTGTCATCTCCTCTCATATAGATCCTGCCCCCTTGGCAAAGGAGTAAAATTGTGTACTTC
The DNA here is from genome assembly GCA_013400055.1 of Nycticryphes semicollaris. Lineage (NCBI taxonomy): Eukaryota > Metazoa > Chordata > Aves > Charadriiformes > Rostratulidae > Nycticryphes > Nycticryphes semicollaris. The sequence continues at coordinate 111,533 of VXBJ01002933.1, forward strand.
TTCCCTCTGCAAGACACCACTTTATACAACTGCCAGCAAGTGAATTCTGATAAAGTAATCAATCAGTTTAACAGAATGAAAGCCCTGTGTACTAAAAGGTGAGGTGAAATTATTGCCTAACCTATTAAAGGAATAAGCCTGCTGTAGCCCAATTACACCTTCACTATATACAATGAAATAGCTCTCAAGCAATTCCTCAACAAAGGAATAAACCTGTCATGAAAGAAAAATTTATTGTTCATCAAGGCTATGTATTCAGGAAGTAATACTTCTCCCAGGGTCATGCTGGTAGTAACTCAGCATGAGATTAAAGGAAATTAGAGGGAGTCTTCATTGCATTTTACATTTTTCCTTTGTTGAGCTACCAAATGTCTATCTGAATCCCTAAATTCAAGCAGCAAAGAATTATTCACTGGAAAACAAAAGTGTAAATTGATAAATACAAAGAATAGCAATGTATGTATGTACCATTTTTGACTTTGCAAGAACTTTCTTCCTGGAAATAATCTTCTTAAGAGTAATACCAGCTAAAAGCTAAGGTAACTACACTGATTTTTTTTTTTTTTTAAATCTCCTGATTTGTACTGCTGTAGCAGAGAGTGGAGTCATCAACATGAAGTATTCAGACTCCAGATTCCTGTATCCATCTGTAATTCTGTTTGTAGTCTAACAAAGAAATTGCAAGGTGAAATAGTTCTAATGATTTTCAGCGTTAAGAATTCCCCTATCAATCTTTGCAAAAAAAGACATACAAAAATAGAAAGGGTCATATCACAGACTCTTGGTTAGCTGAGCAGCAAGTAAAATTCATAGGGAGAAAAGGTCGTGAAATAGGCTTAAGTATTGATTGGATGCCCAGTCTCCTTCTGAAAAGTTTAAGCTGTATATTCCCATGAGCTTCAATTGCTAAAACCTTTTCTAACAGCTCTTCCAGGCTATGCAGGCGATGGTATCTCTCACTAACTACTTATCTAATCAAGCTGTAATTAGCATGGTTTTCTTTAGAGAAAAATAAAAAATGACCCAATACTATAAAATAGAAGATGCACATTTGGTGAAAGGAATAAATACAAGAGATTTAAGAACTGCCATTTACAAAATGAGTGATGCTTTTCCCATCAAGGTTTTTTGTGAAGATCGGTTGAACAATTGCTCCAGATAAATATGATACCTGAATCATTTAACAATCATTTAAAGGAGAGCAGGTTCTGCTTCTGAGCAATTAGAGGTATGATCAGAAATCACAGAGCTGCTGAGCAGGGAAAGTAAAGCTAGTTATAATTCTGCTCCTCCACAATGGGGTGAAGAATTGCCATATAATTAAGCTTCCTCAAGCTTTTATGGAAATATTTATGAAATGAGAATATCTTTTAAATAAATTACTGGTCTATTTATTATTCTAAAAATGTCGCATTGACAAAATGTTCACCCTGACTTGATTGTTAAACTTATTCATGAGTCAGGCTCAGCAAACAGTCAGAAGCTAAAATGCTGAACATTACAACCACAGGATATTTTCAGTCTGTGCTGACTACATGACCACATCAACTCAGACAGAAGAGACAAAACATACTGCAAGTGGAATGGGGAAAACGTGCCTCCCCAGCATTGTCTTCCCTTACCCTGCCTACACAAAGGCTGTCAAATAAACACTGTGTGAATTACGGGTCCCCTTTTTTCATAGAGAAAATTGCAGAGCCGCAGGGCTACAAGCAAGCAAGGCAGGTCAATAGACACAATAAAAGTCTTGGAAACATTCTCCTAGGAGAAGAAATTGCAGTGATTGGAGTTATTTACCTGAAAGTCCCAGTTCATGAATAGGAACCAGTTAGCTTCAGATGGCTACAGTAACTTCTGACCTCCAGATGTTGGCTCTGCCCTCTTGGAAGGTCCCATTTGTGCAGCAGTGCTGTCGGAGATATTTGTAGAGGTACTGCTGAGCCCCATGGCTGGAGCAGGGAACCACTAGGATCAGCTCCCTTATACGCTGTGAAGTGAAGATCTTACAGAAGGCAGAAGGGACATTTGTGTTCTTCCTGTCTAAAGGAACAAGCTGGAGGCAGGAATGGAGGTGGTAAGACGGGAATAGCAGTGAAATTAGACACTTAATACACTCAGATACAACAGAAAATTCCTTCCTGACAGGTGAGTCTATGCAGTGGACCTTGATGCTGCAGAGCACTATTGAAGGTGAGGAGGTGAAAGAACTGAGTATGAATACTGCTTTGTTAAAGTTGTTGTAAGTGAAAATTGCTACATTTTTTACTCTTACTAAAAAGAGTAATAATAATAATCTTTCTTATACTTACTTTGAAGTCTTCATTGCTGGAGCCAGTCTGTAATAAGTAACATGAAAATGTGTAAAGCAGTATCTCTCACCAATGGAGGGTTCTGGCACCTTCCTTTAAAAGGAGAAGGATGGGACACTTCCAGATGCCCTGTCAGATCTGACCCACTGCGCTACCTCCTGTGCTCATTGCTAGCCCTGTGGGGCTGCAGCCCTAGGATGGTCCCCAGAGTCCCCTTGCTCAGAGTCACAGTGAAAGGACAGGGCAATGGGCATAGGCTGCAGCAAGGGAAACTCCAACCCAGCACAAGTAAAGAAGGTGTCCCAGAGGGAGCAAGGCCCCAGAGTGGCAGTGCCACCTCCATCTTTGGAGGTATTCAAAACCAGCCTGGACAAGGGTCTAAGAAACCTGCAGTAAGTTAGCCCTGCTTTGAGCAGGAGGCTGGAGGAGCTGCTCTCTCCTGTGACATGTATTTGATGCCCTTGTGTACTTCACCACAGAACCAGGTTAAACATTAATATCTCAATATTAGTTAGACTTGTCCTATAAGATATTGGAGGGAAAGACAGAAAATTGATTCCACATAGAAATGACAGTGTGGACTAGTCCTGGGCTCTAGAAGGCTTTATGTGTGGGAGAAGAGCGAGTGCTGGATGCCATCAGCTCTCTGTGGACCCTGGAGGGAGGAAAGCATCAGTGTGTGACAGCACTGAGGATGTCTATCTCAATAGCTTGATTCTTGACTTGCTAATGGATCTGCTTTAGAGAGAAGGGAGTTAAATAGAGATTAATCTTTGTATTCTTAGGGAAATGGGAAAGAAATGTAGAATGACCTTTTACCAATTCACTGATACACTTTCCTCACTATGTCTGATAAAAGGCAATAATAATCGCCCTACAGAGACTCAAGGAAAGTCATCAGTGTACATTGTTCCTATTTGATTTTTCATCATTTCTGTCTATCTCCTGCCACAAATCATCTGAAATTGTCTCCGTTCATTAGAAAAGAATATAATTAGGAATCATATGAAAACATTTCTTTTTTTAAAGAGCACTAATTCTGCAAATGTCTGGTAGATCAAGAATATTTTCCAGATCTCCAAGCCCCAGTGGAATGAAAATGAAGCTGAATTATTTTTCAGAGACATCCACAAACCTCCAACCTTTTCACTTTATTTCAATATTTTTGTGCTATTCCTACTGACCTCAGGCGCTCGTGCCCCCAAGGCGTGGAACAATCAACTTTTCTGTTATTATTCGAAGAGAAATCATCGTTCCATATTTTTAAATAGCAACACAATAGTAAGGCAAAGGTTTATTTGACTCACAGATAGCAGCAGCTGTAGTTCCTCTCAGCAGAATAGCCACAACTTCCTAGGCTGCAAGGCTTACATGACATCCTTGCACATATGATGCTACGTACTAATTTATGGCCAAGTCTATCTGCAAGGCCATCTTAGAAAAATGGTTGTGCAATTCTAGAAATGTGGGGTCCAAAAAGCAATCGTGTATGTATTGGCAAAAAAATATTTATTTTCGAAAGAGCATAAACTCTCTCAAAAGATCACAGTTCCTCCCATCACAAGGAGCTTGAGTAACAGTGTTTGCCATAGTACTCACATACCTTGTGTAGTACACAAGGCCTTGCAATGTCTTCACGCACTGGTGCTAAACACAGACAGACTTGACTGCTGATTATTGCTCCCCTGCTTTATGCCTTTCATTCAAGTCTCCGTGCATGCAGCAGTCACACTAGGATACCGCAATTCTTTGTGTCTTTCTGGCCACTTATGCAGCCTTCTTTTAAAAGCACCACATCCTCAGTAGATGTAGTTCTTTGCTCTTCCTTGTAGCTTCATGATGTACTACCGAAGTGTAAGCCCTTGGCTTCTGAGACTATTAAAACTCCCCTTTATATTCTGTGGACATCTGTGTTCAGTGTGAATGGGACCAGGATACCTACATGTTATGCAAGCACAAATACTAAGTGTAGCACAGTTATTTTCTGACTTAAGAACTGTAGCGTAGCCACTGACTGTTTTTCTTCCCTCCATTCCCTTCATTTTTGTTAGCAGCATATGATAGCACTAATTCTGCATACACTCCAGTGAAGACAGCAACATGTCTTTTTCTCCATTGACTTCAGTAAAGATGAGATTTCTTCCATGAAACCTAACTGATCTTGAAAAAAAAGATTATTTTTAAAGACAGCTGAATAAATCTGTTCAACAGTAAATTTCAGATCAATTGACTTTGAAGTGCCATACTTCTGATTGAGCCTCATACTCCAGAGCTGCTCAGCCACAGTAAATTTGTTTACAACTCTTGTTCTCAGCAAAACTTGTCATTTTACACCACTTAAGGATCTGTCTCAAATTACAAAGCAAAATCATATAAAAACTAATTTTCATTTATTCTGTGACCTTCCCTTACAAAATTATAGTCACCCAGTGTGAGTAATTTCCATTGAATACATTTTCTCCATTACGATCAATAATGGAAGCAGAGAGCAGATGAGAAGATACTGTAGCTATGTTGGCAAATTTTCCCAACAGATTTGAATGACTGCTTTATTTCTCACAAATACTACATTTTTAAAGCAGTCTTACACATTTTAACTGCGATGGGTAACATAGCTCGTTAGACCATTAGTGCAAAGCAGTGCCTGAAGCTCTAAAACATTGAAACTAATGATCTAAAATTTTATAGAGAGAAACACAGGCTACATAGTGGGTCTGAGTTTCTGTTACAATAAAATATTTTTATGTAAACCAAAATGACACATATAATATCATGAATTGATCATAGACCAAGGGCAAAGAAGGGGTGTAGCCAGTATGTGTATATCTATCTGTCTATAAAAGATGATCAGTGGGCTATCATGTCAGTCAAATGGCATGCATCACATTGGGTGGGCTAAATTCATTTTCATTCTTGTCTCATGCCAAGATATTAATCCTGATGATGAAAAAATGTCCTTTTAGTTTTCATGGCAATTCTTATCTTACAACATTTGATAATTTATTTTTTTTTTTTTATTAAATGTCTTCACTAACTTTTGACAGGCTAGAAAGGTCAGTAAACAATTTCAAAAGAGTTGTCTCATGATTTTCCTATTGTGTTGGTGAGCAACGTCTTTATTTCGAATCCTTGAACAACATTTTATTTTTCTTTCCCCACAGGCAGACTCAACACCATGAACGCCTGGGATTTCTGCTTCACACTGGAAACTTAAGTGAATCATTTCAAGCTCACTATTCACCTTTTTATTTTTCTGCTTCAGAAATTAAAACAATATTTACTGAGTTGGTAGTCACAATGATTCTTCGTATAAAAAGAGTTAAGGGTTATAAGGTAAAGAAGTACAGAATGGAATAGCAGTTGTGTCAGATACAATGCAGCGACAGAGAACAGCTTGTCATCTTGGCCAAAGGGCCGCTGAGGTAGCATTTATGGGGGCAGGATAAGAGTTAGTGCTAAATCTTGAACCATGCATGGTAGGTGTGTGCAAGGAACGTCTCTGCCCAGTGTAGGCTGAGGGAGACAGGATAACTCCCAAAAACCCCACCAACAGCCATTTGCATTTCTCAATGCAAAAGTGGAGACTCCATCTCAGCCTAAACCAGTACACCTGGTTAGAGGCAGGAGATGGGCTGCTCTCAAAAATCCCACACAAGCATGAGCTTGGAAGCAAAAGTGCCTGCAGCTGGGATAAGGAACAGGGCATCCGTCCTGCCTACCACATGCTGCTGGAGAAGCCACCCACCTGGGAGACCAAGCTCATCAGCTGTGTGGCCCATGGACCAGCCACTCTGCCAGCAGGGATCACCAGCATGTGCTGTCCTTCAGCCCCTGGGTGGACACTGATACTTACAACGTCATTCCATCATTTTGTACGGCCACCCAAATTACACTGCAAGCAATGCACAGTGAGGCAGCCAGAGTCACAGCGTGGGCAGGCATGAGAAATGCCAGGCTTGGCCATCTTCTCACAGCTGCCCATTGACTGCTGTAGAGCCACAGACAAATATCTCCACTGTCTGAGTGTCAGACAATGTCCTTCACTGGAGGCTTTGTTCTGTGATCTTCATGGGTGGTAAAAAGCTTATCCCCTGCCAGGAATTATTAATGCCTTCCTTTATGAAATGAAAAAAGCATGTATGAGCAATCCCTAAACACAAGAGAGATGGCTAGATCAGGGGGCTGTCGGTCTGGCAAGGTGCCATGTCCTATTTTGCTGTGAGCTTTCAAGTGGGGCCTCCAGTAGTTCCTTGAATCCTCAGATTTTGTTCCCTAGTTCGGAAGGGCCATGTGGGTAAAGGCAGCAACTGTGCTTCTTTCAAGCAATGAACTTCTTCCAGCAGTGAAGAAGTAGCTACTGACACTTGGCATGTACAGAAATCATGTCCAGTAATTGTCTACAGGGCTATGAAGCTGAGACTAACGTCATCAGCCTGCTTTTAGAAAACTGTATCTCTGTAAATGTTATATGTACACGTTATACGTATTACATGCACATATCTATTGTAAAAAGTACAAAGATGCACAACAGAGTGACAGTTGGGAATACTTAAAGCTGTTGTACCTTATTTTTTAATCACTCTTCTTCCATAGTGAAAACCACACTGAAGAAAAAAAAAAAAACCAAAACAAAAATGGCCCTTAAAAGATAACAAGAAGGAAACTGGATGTCCAAGAGCAGGATGGGTTTCTGTTTAGACTAGGAGAGGGAGCATGTTACAGCTGTATCTTTAATTTATGACTAGTTGCTTTTTTTTTTAAAACACTCTGCACAATTATCCTGATCTTTTTTTTAAAAAAAAACCCTATCAATCCACAGGTATTCAGTAAAATAATTGATTACTGGGGAATTTATCAAATGTTTTGAAATAGGGAAAAATTCTGTGCTGAAGTAAAGGAGCACCTTCTATGGTGTAGCCAGAAATTCTAAGAAAGAAAGTCCTGACTGAAATAAACATCACACAGAGCTGAGACCCTAAATAACCTAACTGCAAGTACCAAGGAAGTGAAAAGCATACCAGAGATGTCTTTAAAAAGATATGCAACAACAAACAAATGCAAGAGCAAATCTGTCTGTAATTTTTCTCTAGGAAGGACATTGTACTTTATCCGTGTAAATCCCATGCAAAACTAAAGAAAACAAAACTACTCCCACCCTTTTAAAAGTGCATGCCAGCCATTCTGGACATCTATAATCCAGGAGTGACACCTGGCCTTTGTTTACCCAGTTCCTCAGTTTTGGCAAGTACTTTTGAGTATCTCATTGTAAATTATCTAGGTTTTTGTTAGGAAAAGAAACACTGGGTAACCCCCAAAGGAGCTGGTCAGTACAGTCCTAAGATTCTGTGTCTCCCATGGGCCTAGATATGTTCTTTAGCCTTCTCTTCCTCAGCCCTTTGTTCATATAAGGGGTGAAATGATGCTGTCCTCTTCAAAGAGCTGTTGTCTGAGAAAGCCATTAAACCACACCCATGCCTTTTTGTAACTGGGATACTTTACTCATATAAAATAGATAGCAGTGTCAAACAGAAGGGAAGTCATCAATGCAGCCCACAAGGCAGAAGGAATCCTGGGTTGTTCCATTGCTCCTATGTTCCCCAAATAGGATTAAAAAGAAAATGGAGTCTTGTGTATTTGCAGGTTTCCTAAGACAGGTATTGGACTTCCAGTAGTCAGCATTTTAGAGAACTGTAATATTAAAAAATAACTTAAAAACTGGGAAAAAAAAAAAGAGAGAATGGTACCAATAATAATAAAAAAGTAAAATGTTCTTGTGCTTATGCTAGATGAAGTGCATCAAATTCAGATTTAACAAAAAAGTAATCAAAGATAAGAATATAAGTCATAAAAACCAGCAGGCACTGTAATAAGGAAGACAGAAATCTTGCAGCACAGGGTGATGGCTGTTGCAAAAAAAAAAATCCCACACCAAACAAATAGCAAAAGCTAGGGAAAGGATGAAATGAAGACTGCACAAGGATTTGAGGTAAATAATAGAACATTTTTTCAAATATATAAAGAAAGGGCAACAAAGGAATCATTAGGTCCTCCCAGAGAAAGAAGAGCAGAGACCAGATGCCAGAAAAAGTAGGAATTACAGAAAAATTAAATGAACTTTTTGCTTCACTGTTCATGAGGGAAGAGGATGAACCGTTGCCAGAGAGAGAAATGTATTTTCCTCAGTGAGAAAAATGAAACACAAAAAAAGAACTTAAGATCAAAGAATACAAAATGATAAAGCAATTAGATTCTGAGAACATTTCTGAGGCTGAACAGGTCCCATCCCACTTACTGGGAAGAGCACAGCAAGGGGCCCCTTAAACTGAGTCATCTTGGATTTGCTGAAGGTAAATAATTTCTGATCAAACCCATTTCTTTCTATGATAAAAGTAACTGGATTTGTTGACAAGGGGAGATCAGTAGACATCACTTATGTCAACTGTAAGAAGGCTTTTTGACAGTGTTTCCCACAACATTCTTGTATCTGAGTTCAGACACTATGGGCTGAACAGGTGGACAATGAGGTGGGTAAAAATTGGTTGGAGGGCTCTGAGGAGAGGGGTTAATGCATTGTACTCTATTCAGTGTCTGGGTCTGACTAGATTTACTGTGAAGGCTCTGGAGAGTCCTATCAGACAGCACACTGCCCACGCATCAGGAGTGTGTTGTGGAAGTGAAGAAGGCTAACAGCATCCTGGGCTGCGCTAGGGGGAACACAGCCAGGAGCATGAGGGAAAGGATCCTCCTCCCACTCAGTGCATGTTGGACCACATCTAGACATTGTATCCTTTTGAGTCTCCCAGTGCAAGAAAGACATTGAAGAAATTTAGAAAGAATGTTAGGAGCTGGTGTACTAGATTTGTCCAGCCTGGAAAAGAGGTGGCTTCAGGTGAACCTGCCAGGACCCATGAGGAAGACATCAAGAATATGACCAAACTCTTCACAGTGATGCACAGTGAGAGGATGAGAGACACCGGCTATAAATTTTGTGTCAGGAAAATTTTTTTCTCTGTGAGGACAGTCAGGTATTGGAACAGGTTACTTGTGCAGTCTCCCTCCTGGGAAGTTTTCAAGACCCAATGGGATAAAGCCCTGAGCAACCTGATCTGATCTTACATTTGATCTTTCTTTGAGGTGAGTTTGGACTAGAGACCTCCTGAGGTCCCTTTCAGCCTGAATTATCCTGCAACCCATGATTTGTGGGTTTCAAAGAGGAGCCAGATGAGAAAAGAGAAATGGAAGGTCCCATTAGACCTTGGAAACCTAAGACATGCCAAAGAATAGAACCCTTGAGAGTCTCTGGCAAGAGAAATAGCTGCAATACCAATTAAAACCAAGTTTAAAAACAGAGATTAACCAGCAAGAGAGAACAAAAAAGGAGCATATAGGAGCAAGGGCAGAGTCTACAGTTCAAGGCAGAAAAGTTGCTGTCCTTGGCTAGCTGTGCAGATTTAGAGACATTGCAGAGAAAATTCTCCCAGTGGTTAAAGCCATGCCATTTCCTGCCTATATGATGTAAAAATATGGACAACCAACAACCCAGCCACATGAGTGCCTACTAAAGCAGAGGCAGCTTTCCTGGAGCCAAGCGCATAATGATGATGACTGCGCTGAAGATGCACAGACGTTCTCTCCAGTAGAGACCTGTGGTGCAGAAAACCAGCAGGAGAAGCCACCAGAGCAAGAACCACTCAGAAAACTTCCACCATTTCTACCAGAGTTTTCTTTATCTTGAGTTAAATGCCTGTTTGCCATGGAGGGCTACTAAATGCAAACATACTAACTCTGATTGCGGAATTCCCCAAGAAATCCCACTTGCTCAAGGCTGGAAAAGTAACCTAAAAGTATTACCATTTTTCTGACCCATTACTATGAGGGACTGGGCTGGGTAGAGTTTTTCCTGTTGTCTTTCGTAATCTTTTTTCCCAAGTGATTTTTATTTCTATCCATAAAATGGGAGAGAAAACATTTATTCCACCAATTCAAGGACTTTGTCAGACTATTCACTGTTAGATCTTCAGATAAATGCAGATCATGAAAGACCATGTGTTCTTATGCTTGTAAATAATTACATTTTAAAATGCCATAAAAAGAAGTCAATAAACCCATTCCCAGGAGATCAGCAAATAGCATTGTCCAAAGATTATAACTCAAGACCGGGGTCATTCTCAATAGATAGCTGTCTGATTTCCCTTTCAAAGAAACAGCCATATATCGCACTGCAACTCATCACAAAAGTAATAAAAAATAGACATTCATTTACCTGCAGAAAGGAAACGGGAAGGGATAAAACATGCTGATGAAACAAAAATAAGTCAGTCTAACCTAGACAGGAGATTGTAAGGAGCTCCAAATGTTCTAAACCAAACTAGGTAATTGGGCAGTAGCATATCAGGTGAAACAGGCTGGACATGTTGTTTGCAGGAAACAGTTTAAAACTACTTGTAAACATTTATGGGCTCTGAATTAGTTGTAACCTCCAAGGAAAAAGATAGAGGTATTATTGTGGATGGCTCAATGAAGGCATGTATTCAACATGCAGCAGCAATCAAAAAAGAAAAAAAGGAATAAAAATAAAAAGCTAGGGGATATTGAGCAGGGAACAGACAGAGAAAAATACAGAGAACATTGGAATCAATGAGACATCCTCAGCCTTGCCAAGTCAATAGACATTCATTCGGTATGCCACCTCTCTGTAATCCACAGCCTGAAGTGCTTTGCAAACCAAAGCAACTTAATAGTAGAATTAAATAATAACAAGGGGAGATAAATTTGATTGTCTGTTTCACAAATTAAGTAAAGAGCAAAAGGTTGAAATGAGGTTTGGATGAGGCCTGCAGTCCTTCACGACTGATAGAGAATTTCTGTCTGGAGAAGACTAGAGTCAGAGGAGAAGAAGAGCAAGAAAGCAAATAAAAATGAAGGTCTGCTCTGACGTCTGAATGGGAAGCACTGTGAGTAGATGGCTAGCTTAATTTGTGGGTAGACATTCTCATACATAGGAAAAAATCTATATATGGTGGATTATCAGAGGTTAGACCCAGAGAAATCATAGTCACTGATTCAGTAGTTGCAGGGTTGGACCTCAGGTGGGGCAGCCAGGGGTCAGAGTCAGCTGTTTCAACTTTCTGTGCCCATTTTGCACATCCACGTTTTTGTCTGTTTATTCACCTTTGACTATATATTTCATAGGTTACAAACAATTTCTTTATGTTTCCTATAGGTTTGTGCAGAATGGGTATGCACATGGTATTAATTGTGAAACAAACATGCAAAACAATGCTGAGAGGCTCAGAGCAAGATGGCTAGACAACTGATCTGTCAAGGCCATGTCATATGCTTCAGTTTCACAGCAATAGTAGTAGAATAGATTTGCAGAATCAAAAGGAGGAAAAGAATGTAAGGAAGCTACCGAGGTAACAAACAGTAGTACTAACAGGAAGCTTGAGTTAAGGAAGTTTGAAGAAATTTAAGTAAAAGCAGCTAAACTTCAGATGAATGAAGTCACAGGAAGAATAATAATGCTGAGTCCTACTGGTTCACATTCAGACTTTTAAAGGTGGAAAGGAATCACTATCCCCACCACAGACATGAAGAAAATAAGAAGACGGGAGCTAAAGATCATTCATAAAGTCATAGAGTCAGGCATTAGTACATGGGGAAATCAAATTCAGCTTTGCAGTGACCTACCAATAGACTATCCTGTTGAAAAGTCACTGAAATATTCTACTATTAGAAACACCATTAACGTGTTCTGAAAGTTTCCAGTTAGAGGTGAGATATGAAAAGTGAAAAGGTGAATAAGGAAAGAAGAAATGTCCCAAAAATGACATTAACTTGGGTCGCCTCATTTTAAAAAAAAAAAAAAAAAAAAAAGATACAGGAGAAACAGCACTGATCAAGAAAGAATAAGTAGATTGAATTGGCATTGCTCAGCTTTTGGGCTGCAACCCCAAGAAAGGGTACAGAGGTCGATGCAAGAAAGGAAGTTGAAGGAGAGCTGGCACTGTAATATGCCAAGAGCTTAACTTCTGTCTAAGGCCATCTCATCTCACTCTCCTTTTCCCTGCACGTCCTTCCTTCCAGGTCAAGCAGTCACTGCCAATCTCTCAAAGCACACACTCGGGTCCACTATATAAGCTTGGCGTTAGTATCATGGACATATATTTTATTCTTACATGCAGTGTAAATTTAAATGTGCCAGGAACATCTTTTTGTTTTAAGTGAGGAATTTCAATTTGAGAAGGTTGCATGGAATTAAATTAAAGATCAGCACAGGCAGACTTTTGAAAGGAAAAATAAATTAGATATTGAAGGTGGATCCATTCTGGACCTTTTAATAACTGAAAAAAAAACCACACCAAAACCAAAAAACAAAATGGAAAATCTTTTTACTGAGTGAAAACCTACTTTAAATGAGAACTGTATCAATCCCCCCACCCCCACTCCCAATTTTTTATTTATTTTATTTAGCCAGTTCTCTCTTTTGAAAGAGTGATACACAGGTGGGCGGCAGGGTTGTGAAGTAGTTGGGAAGGAAAGTGAGCATTATTTTTTAAAGAAAGAAGTTCCAGTCTAAATTTTACTTTGTCTAACACAGGGATGACTTTCTCTCTTTTAAAGCGGTGAACAAAGAAAAAACTAAAAATCTAAAGTAGTTCTCTTAAGTAAACACTTGCCTTCCTGTCTCCTGATGGTAGAAACTGAAATAACACAGTTTTTTTTAATTCTCATTTTAAAAATAAAGGAAACTTATAATATAATTTTTTAAATAAAAAATGGCATAAAATAATTTGAGGAGGTCCTGTGTCATCGTAAGGTGTCAACCTGGTCGTAGCCATGCAAGTCACTGCCTGGAACAAGAGTTGAGGAAAAACACACATGCCTCTTTTCCTACAGTCAGATTCACATTTGCACAAAAAGGTGGTAAAGTATTATGTGGGTGGTGGGAAATGGGACAGCCAACAGCATCAAAGGCCGGCAGGACATTTGGGACATATTGCACCACACTGGCAGCCTCCAACATGGGTGATGATTCCCCAATCCAGTGATGCAAAGCTATGGCAGGCCCATAGTTCACTATATCCACCCTCTAGCATCTGGTATGGTTTTGGGTGAAGACTCCATTACCCAGCTTCATGTGTATCACTATCTATTGTCATGCCTGACTTCCCGTCTTTCACACAGAGAGAAATGAGTCAGTCCCAGAAAGAGCACCCAGGTCCTCCTCCCACCCCCTATTTTTCAAAAGAAGTTTCAGGTAATTGAACACTTTTACATGCTATGACCTAACAACATCTATCTCGTCTTCGTATTGAAAATGTCACATCTGGTCCCAAGCCTTCCCTGAACAGCTGCTTCATATTAGTTGTAACATAGTCCTTGTTTAAAAATAACCTAAGAAATTAATGAATAAATTATTAATCTTGTTGGTCAATTGAGCAAGGGATCTGGAGTCTGTAATACAGACTGTCCGAGATTTTTTTCAGAATGAAATTTAAACGTAAACCCAGCTGTTACAATCACGTATCCTAAGGTTTCCTGGTGCTGTTTTTTCATAATGTCTGTGTATTGTAACCAGGAAAAACAATGTGCCATTTCAGTTTGTTTCCCCCTCGCTGCCCTGTTGGTTTTCAGTGGAAAACGTCCTGTTCTACATTTACAATGCTCCAGCGGTTGTTCAGTTATCACTTGCTGCAGGAAACATCCTGGCAAGAGGACATCAGAAGAGGATGTTACTTATCTGAAACATCTAGAAATTTATCTGCTACTCCAGGTATGCCTGTGTGAACAGGACCAGCAAGTCAAGTCACTTTGCTCACGTCTGGGCCTGTATTAATATATTTTACCCCTCGGGGATTCATGTACATATTAAGAGCAATAAATGGCAGATTCCAGACCAGATGGAGTTAATGCAACTCTACATGGCTGCATCTGGTCAAAAAGACATCCTCCCAGGAGAGAAATGCACTCTGAGTATGGTAGTTTATGGTTGCCACTCCTGGTATTTATATGCTTCTCTTCTCTCATATTAGTCTTTGATAGCTTCCTTATTTTACCCTCCACTCCCATTTCAGAAACTGAAAGCACTCCAATGAATCAATTGCTTAGGACCATTGTAGAAATAAGAAATATTTCTGTAAATCAGTTTTGCTAAACATACAAGATTTTCATGGAGAAATCTGGGGTTGGTAAGGTTTTGCTGCTTCTCAGTTATGCAGTACCAAACACAAGGAGGCCAAAAGATTGCCCAAGGTCACGATGGGAATCAGTATCTCAGGTTGAGTGGAGTGTACAAACATGTGAGTTCTGATTTTCGTCATCTAGCTATTGGACAACACTCTTTATTTCCAGCTACTATTGATTTACACCCTTCTACCCTCGGAATCCAGCTGGCATTTTGTTAATTCAATATCCAATAGCTCATAATGATCCTGCTAAAGATAGACTGCTACAGGGCAGTCAAACTCCATGAAATGATTGCTTTAAAGTGTGATCAGGAAGTCATTTTTCTTACATAGTCTGATATATAACTCCTCAATCTGAAGAACGTTTTTGCTCAGCTTCATTTTATGTAGATCTAGTAAAAAAATTTCCAGTGGAAGAGTTTTCTGGCAGAAATTGCTAAATAAATTCAATCTGGATGGAATTTAGGAATGATTGTCACATATTTTTTACATTTTCAATAGGATGCTATTGAGATTTTCCATTTTGATAAAATGGAAATTCTTTCTCCAAGGAAGGAAGGAAGGAAGGAAGGAAGGAAGGAAGGAAGGAAAGAAGAAAGAAAGAAAGAAAAAGTGCAAGGAAGGAAGGAAGGAAGGAAGGAAGGAAGGAAGAAAGGAAGGAAGGAAGGAAGGAAGGAAGGAAGGAAGGAAGGAAGGAAGGAAGAAAGAAAGAAAGAAAGAAAGAAAGAAAGAAAGAAAGAAAGAAAGAAAGAAAGAAAGAAAGAAACTGCTCAAGAAGCATGACCAGCAGGAAGTTCTCCTTAAAAGAGAGGCTAACAAAAAAAAAGAAGGAATTTTGTCACATTGTTCATTTTCCAGATTCCTTGGGTGACACAACATGTCAACAGCCATCACTCACATTATTTGCCGTGACAGATCCTGCCTGACACAGTGAATCACAGTCGCCCAGGGCATGTGACTGGCAGCCATTTGGGTAGTGGGGCTGGTAAGTCACCGGTTTTCCTTTACACCTACCTACTGTCCATATGCAAAAGCTGTGGTTTCACATGCAGCCAGCTGCTCTTGGTCTGCCTGCACATCCAGAGAGAGCAATAACAAGGGACAGAGAGTCCTTTTCAGCACTCCTATTTCTTTCCAATTCTCTCTGCAAAATGACTATATATTTCCATTAAAACATCAAAATACCTTTCTAGGTGTAAGACCAACTCTGCATAAGATAAAGAAATAAAAACTGTATAAACAACTTAGCATTCAAAAGCCTTTCCAAGCCAATTGCAGTATAAGGAATTCAGTGTAAATTTGTGCTGACCTTGGATACAAAATGATCTCTTTCTGCCAATAATTTGCATAGTGGATATTGCTTTTGAGTCAGGAATATAGTAAATTACAGTCTGAAGGTTTTAAAGGATGAAAGGGAAGTGGAGACTGAGTCTCAGCTCAGAGAGACCTGCACAAGCTAGGAGGGACATCAACAGAGTCAGCAGAATTTCCTTCCTCAAGTGAGGAAAGAATTGTGTTGTTTTTTGGGAGTAAATACCTTTGTGTTTATTCTTGTGTGTTAATCCATCACATGATCTGTTTGGAAGCTCATGAAGTAAATTGTACCTAGGGCAGAGAAGACACAAAATGGCTGATCAAACTACACCTGCTGCCCTGACAACCAAATGCCTTCCCATCAACCTGGGCACCCCTTTGCGATTAGGGCAGGGTGGTGTGGAGGCAAGCATGTCACTCCACATGCTTGGGAACCAGCAGCTGGATGCAGAAGCAGCATGCATGAAAGCAGAATGGAAAGGAGAAAAAAAATGTTTTCTGGCCTCTGTACCAAAAGGTTTTGTTCAGACTGCTCCCTAAAAACTTCATAGGCCCTCAACATGCCAGTGGGACTTCTGCCTCAGCACAGAGAGAGCAGGACTGTCTCCCTCTGCCAGCAGAAGATTCTTTCTTGAAGGATCTTCCTCCACCCATGAGCAAGGTCATGAATAGTCCTAATCCTCCCTGCTTTTGTCAATGCCTTCCTCTTTCTTCCCCACCCTCATGTTACATCTTGTCCTCAGGGTGTCTCCAACATCTTGTCTACCCCTTCAAACCCCCATATCAAATGGATCCATACTGCGACCAGTAGGACACTTCTTGGGTAGTTCCAGAATACTGAAAGTTAATGCAGGGCACCTTGTATATGCTGAACACCACCAATCTATGAGCAAAGGATCCTCTGACATGGTGGAAGGACTGAACGCATCTGAAAGTTGCACTCCTACACCTTCAAAACATCACTCAATCACAATTTGTCACACGCACCACTCACATCTTTAGCGAGTTACTCTCTACTGAAAGACTGTTTATTCTCAGTGTAACATCAAGCCAGCACAGGTATTTCCTGGTTGATACTGTAGAGCATAAATTGCAGTTGCTATTTCTCTGTCTCTTTTCAACACATATAACTATTTAGTGAGCTGTTCACACTACATGATCTTATCTACTTCAGTCGTAATAAACATCATCTCGTGTTTGTAGAACACCTTTGTCCCATAGGATCTGAAACTACTTAACAGAATTGTACTGTTTTCCTGGATAGACTCATTTTTATTCAATAAGATCATAATGTGCCTTGTACAGTCGGAGATTTTTTAAGTGAGTCTTTAGATTTGTCAGCCCTTGCCCAAGAGAATTTCAGTAAATATGCCTAGATCATTGATTCATGCAATTCTGGACCTCTTCCACTTTACTCTGAAAAGTCAATATTTTTGAAGGATTCAGTATAGGAATGTTAGTACAGTACATTGGTAAAGACAGCTCTTCTTCTGAGGGCATATGAATGTTAGCACCAGAAAAACACTGTAAATATTAAGAGAATATTGCTCATGACAGAGGCGTAGATGAAGCAAAATGAAGCCCGTACTAGGCAGATGCGTTATTTATTGGGCGGGCACTTCCAACAACAAGGAAGGGTTTCCTACTACACAGCATGTCACAAGAGATGTCAACAAACACAGCATGGTTTACAAACCATGCTTGATTTTGTGCCTGAAGGCGTATTCCACCACATTCCCCAAATCCTGAGTGATGAAAGTGTAGGAACACATGGCACTGTGGAGCAACACAGGGGAAAATGTTGGATGAGAAATCAGAGGAGACATGGCAATGGAGCTTCACCTCTGTTTGTGGGATGTTGCACTGCAGATATCACCAGACCACTCATACTTGATGGTGCTTTTGTCTTCCCACGAGCTCAGAAAGGAGGCACGGTCAGTCATCTGTCACCTCTGCTGCCCAGGGCTGTCCCTGTCATCCCTGTTCTCCTCATGGGCACAGTGGAGGAAAAAAACCTGCTTACTGTGGTGGCATGAAGGGCTTTGAGACAATGCGATTTAAGCACTGGGTAAATGTAAATGACAGCCAGGTCACTAAGAGTTAAGAGCATTTGACCTTTCTTCCTCTGTTTGCACAAGAGGTGGAAGGGGAGGGGGTGGCATTGAGGTAGACATGAGCAATTTCTGTTGATATTATTGGTGCTGATCATTCTTCCAGATGAGCTGAGAACAAAAGACTCAAACATGAACATCTGTGCTAAATATAGTTATAGGCCACTTTGCAGTGTCTTTGTAGCCACAGGACAGTTGTCAAGCGACATGGTGCTCCCTAACACCCTGCCCTATGGCCAACACTGGCAGTATAGGCAGGTTGCTGACAATCTGCCTTTGACCAGTATTGACAGTATAGACAAACTGCCAACACCATACCCTCTGCTTGACATCAGTGGGCAGGATACTGCCCACATTATTCATGCAAGGGATGCTTCTCTCATCTCACTACCATTGGTGGATCCAAGGAATGGCGCAACTCCTACCACATTCAAAAGACATTTGCATCCTTGGCTGTTCCTGCCAGATGATGGGACACCAAGTGTCCCTGGCAGCACACTGGAGCCATGGCATCATTTATGATCCCGTGTTTGCTATCAGTGATTTCTTGGGTCACTGTATGGGCACATTGTTCTTTCCTACTGCCTCAATGAAGATTTGTTTTATAAAGTGTCATCAGACTCCATTACTGTTTGGACCTCAACAAGTTAATTTGAAACATTAGCAATCTTAGACCAGAGTGAGGGTTTTGGATGAAGACACAAAAACAAGGGTGAGAAGGTTTATGTGCAAGCAAGAGACGATTTAGTACTTCCAAGCACCCAATCGATATTGCAAAATTATCTCAGCAACATGCGTTCAGCTCCTGGCAGGGTCAGAATGGTTCAGCTTCCTTTCATAGTTTAAAAACAAGCAAACATACAAACAAAAGCCCCTTTCCATAGTACCCTCGTTTTTCAAAATATCCCTGGAAAATGAGGGCCCTAGAGCTGCCCCTAGACAGAAGAAATCCTACAACACATCTTATAGCAGGAGACATTTGTTGGGGAGTCCCCTGATCTGAACTTCTTAATCCTGATGCATGTGATCCTCACCGTCTGTCAAGCCTGACAAAATGTTATCTGAGTCGGCTGGATTCCCTTAATTGATTGCAGTGGGGTTTGCAGGTCAAGTTTGCTGGGAACTCTTTGGAAATCCTTAGAGAGCAAAAGGCAGTAAGCGCTCGATGGTAGAGAGGAGGGAGGTGCGTGTGAATGCCAAACTCCAAAAGAAACAAGGTCATGGGAGAGACCAGACACAGCCACTCAAACCCGCATATTTTCTTATGGAAAGCAACTTTATTTGTTTCACCTAAGGACAGAATAAAGGAAAAAAGAGAAGGGAGATGGAGACCCTGATCTGCTACAGGATCACTGAGTTCTTGAGCAAGACCTCTGATCTCTCTGTCTTCTTTCTTGCATACTCTTTCTCTGTCGTACAAGAGGGGTAACTACACATGTTGCAGGATAGGTGCTGAATTACACAAGAATTACCCAAGTCTTTGTTCTGTGCTTTGGAGCCAAAATCTGGGCAACAAATGGGGAAGATTAATGCTATTAATTTCAAGATAAAGTCCTGTATCGAGCTAATAGAACTATTTATTATCAGGACAGTCTCTCCTCTAACCCAAGGGTTACTGCTGAAAGCTTTGTATTTTCCTCATTTCTTGCTGGTATACAACAGCAGAGGGGAAATTACTGCTATACTCACAGGCATTAGGAGTGCAGAGGTAGATGGTCAAGGACATTAAAAACATGGTATCATGCAAGCAGATGGCCAAATTCAGAAGACAGATGTGGTCACAATAAGAGCTACACAGTCTTGGTCCAATGTCACTTGGGATGTGCCTTCATCAACAGCTGAGAAGGGGCTGCTTGTCCAACACTTGCCATCATATCGGATACCACAGGCTGTTTAACCAACAGCATGTTGGAATGGATTATGTCAAGCAGCAAAAGGAAAGAGCTGAAATATGAGATTTGTAAACTAGTACAGAAATTGCTAAGTATGATGTTACGTGTTCCTATCCTCTTAGAGGAAAAATAATAGTTGCCTGATCTAACCACATGGGTTGGGTGAACTGGGACATCTACCAGAAACCAGATTATCGTCTTGCACCGGGCAAGGAGTTGACCCAGCCTGATATTTTCTATGTTGTAACCTCCATGCCAAGCTCCACAGGGGTCACATTTGAAACAAATTCATCTTAGCAGACCTTTCCAAGCTAGATTTTCCCATTTTTGCCTAAGAGAATAACAAACATGACTGGTGAAATCTCTGCTAAAAATATAGGTGAAAGAAAATTTAATTTCATGCACTTAAAGCCACTGTGTTTTTCAGAGCAGAATCCAAGCTTTCATGTTCTTATCATGGCCCATGTAGAATAAATCAAGCATTCATGCTTAGTTCTTGTTCTCAGTGCTTAGAAGAGAATTCAGGTACCAAACTTCCTACTAAATGGAGAAGACAAAAGACAGCGAACCCAGATTTGACAGTATTAAGGTTGAAAGTACTGCTGTTTTCACCTAGCCATTGCAGCCAAAAATCACATTTTTCAGGTGAGCATGACTGGTCTGTGTTTAGCACTACCCAGTGATTGGACACATGGTGTCCCTACCTCTGGCCAGAGCCCCCTGTGCAACACAAGCAGGACTTACAGCAAGAGTGAAAAAACTTGGGAGCTGCTTGCTTGAAATAGCCTCCATGATGCTGACATTGCAGTTAATTAATTGTTAACCTTCAAAACTAGCATTGACTGCAGACTGACAGGAAGCCTGGGAACAGCCTTGGTGGTCTCTCCCCTTCTTACCTCCCAGCGGGCTGGTACAGCTGAGGTCCGATCACGCTTTCACACACAGCAGCAGCACTTCTTTCTTTGGGTAGGTTTCCTCCAGTGCCAGCCCCCGTGCCCTGCTGCTCCTCACTCCCTCACAGGTGCTTGTGACCCTGAAGTGGGTTGGTGAGGAACATGGCTAACACCACCCACGAAAAGGGATGTTCTTCCAATGCACTAGCATTCTGGTCTGCCTTTGTGGCCACACAAATAGCCGAGCCGGCCATGGGCAGCAATGTGACTGAGGCCAGAGATCAGCAGAGCTGCTTGAGGGAGAGTAATGCTGATGAAAAGGGATGTCACACCATGGCTGCTGAGCAATCTTTCTCAGCCTAAACTTAGCAGGAAGGTTATTACTTCTGTTTCAAAGCAGACAGAGGGCTCAAATGCCTCAGAACTTGTCTACTTTCTTCCAGATATATTAATTGGTCTGATAAAAAAATGCCTCTCCCGATGACCTTCATCTCATGCAGAACATAAACAACCCTTAACTTAAACAGCATACTCCAAGTACATGATGATTATTTAGTATGAAGTGAAAATGGAATATACTGCTTTATATTAGCTGCACAGGAAAGGAATGGCATAGCCAGTAATGGTCTACCCAGGCCCAACATGAAAATACTGGCAGACCCAAGAATATGATGGCGCTGGTCTTATGGAGATGTGGCTTCAGTTCCCAGTTGTGCACAGGCCTGGCATGTGGGTCAAGGAAATTTCTCACTCCTGGATGTAAGCTAGGGGGAAGATTGCTTCTCACATTGAATGAGCTTCCTGGGCACCAAAGGTCTGATTCTTGCAGAGTCTTACTTGCAGAACTCTTCTGCTGTGGTGGGGAACACTGTTTTGCTGCTATTGCCTTGTATTTTTGAAACTAGTGAACAAAGGGACATTTCAGAGAGCCTGGAGTGACCTGGTGCACACGGAGTCATTCCCTGTTCAGCTCTCTGGAGACTGAGGCTGTGGACAATCCATCTCATGGAAGCAAGCACCAGGGTAAACAGGAGTGTCCCTTACACCCACCAGTGGGGAATGCTGCCAGCAGCCATGGGACGAGGCACCAGCTTCTGCCATCCATAGGCACCAGGGCTGAGGCAAGCCTGGAGCAGACCCACAGCTGCTGACCGCCCACATCACATGCAATAGCAACCTGTACTAGCTGAACCCAAATGCAGCAGAAATCTGTTTATCTCAGTCCTTACACACCCTCTTTATCACAGACTAGAGTTAAAGAAACTTTATACCTGAGGTAAGGAGGGTATCCATCACTGCGAGCCAGGAGGTCAGAATTTTGCTCTGGTAAGTGTCAACCAGGAATTCCCGTGCCCTGGTGAATTTACAGACCGGGCAGCACTAAAGGAGAGCAGGTGGCTACTGATGTCACAGAGAGGATAAAACAAGTATTCCCGACCATAAATAATAACTTTATTCTCGTTCTTTGCACATTAATAAAATAGTGTAAACCTACTCTTTGCACAGGTCGATAAATGATTGGTAATAAAAGCAACTTATCACAAGCAGGCACTTTTATGGTCCCAGTTAAAGTACAAGATGAACAACAGGAGATCACCCTTTGTTATAATTTCAACATGTTTGTATGTTTGTTATGTTTGTATGTTTAAAAGCTGAGTGGTACTGCTCTTTTCTACTTTTGGTCATCAGTGTCACACCACAAGCACCAGAGTCTAAGGAGCCTCCTGCCATCCTGCATACAGAGCCAGGAAGCATGGAAATGTCCACCTATCCACCATGGTGCTAACACTGCCTTCCCAGGTGTGTTCCCCATCCAATGAGCAAATTGGGGTGATTCCAGGTGGTCAGAGCTGACTACTGGGACAGAGAACTTGGCAAAGGCACTCAGGAAACTATTTCAAAGCAGAAGCTTCATGGACTGAATGCTAAGGCACATCTTCCCCTCCTCAGGCCATCAGCAGCAGCTGAATTTGGGAGAGCAATGCATCCAGAGCAAAGGCTTTGGCTCAGCACTCCCTCTCCTTCTTGGCTAGGAGAGAGCCCTTTTCCATTCACTGTCGTGGATCTGGGCAGTCTTTACTCAGGTTTCCACAGACAGCAACAAGTCAAGGGGCCCAAGCAGGGAAAGCACTTAAGTTTTCCATGCAAGCTGGATCTACCATTTCTGGAGCAGACTGATGTGCTCAATGCGTATCACAGGTCTGGCCTTTGGAGAGATTCCAGAAAGGCGGAGGAACATATTTTATCCATTAGTCTTCTGATTTCTGCATTGGCACAACCAGCGTTGTAGCAGCAGAGTTTAAGGCCAGCAGGATCATTACAGTCATCTCATCTGCCCTCCTGCATAAGGGAGCCAATCATTTTTCCCTGGTGATGCCCCCATCCAGCCCAAACTTGTGCAGTTAGGCAAGAGCACGCTCCTTGGAAAGACAGCCAGCCCTGATTTACAGGCTCCAACTGATGGAGATTCCCTCCCATCCCCGGGCAACCTGTTCCGATAATGAATTATGAGAAGGAAGGGAGCCATTTAGTCAATGGTATTTGTGTACGATGATTTTACATGTTGCAATGGTGCCCACTGCAGTAAGTAAATTGCCCCCTGGCTTTCATAAACATCATCTGTACACAAACATTATCCAGAGCAACTGTATGGCAGGGAAATTCTCCAGTGTAAGATAATGTCATCTCCACAGCCATAAGAAAGGTAAAACAGTACTTACCAGCTGGGAAAGAGGGAGAGGCGACAAACAGCAGCCAGCTGTAAAATGACCGTGTCAGGGCTACAGCTGCTTGGGTCTGCCTGATTTAAAGCACCAGCCCCACAAAGGCATTCTGAGGAAACTAATTCTGTAAGAGAGTAACTTCATACCCAGGAAAATTATGAGGAACCCAGAGGTCAAGCTGGTTCAGTGGGGTGCCTTTGCAATATGGACACCAGCAGAAATAATGTCGGAAATTAAGTTCCTTCTAATCAGATGGAATTGGCAATAAAGCTGGACTGCTCCATTTATTTATTTATTACATTAGTCCAAGGGAACAAGAGCCCTTTTTCATTCTAAATTTGGATGTAATTGTAGCCAGCTCTTCATTAGTGCTTTCTAACCTCCACCTTGGAGTGCTTTGCAGAGGAAGCTGGTGGCATCCTTCCTGTTTTACTGGCAGAGAAACTGATACCGAGAAATTGAGAAGTGATTTGGCCAAATTCTTGCAACATCTCAGTAATAGATCAAAGAAGGGAACAAGGTCCTGCTGCACCATATGCCTTCCCCGTGTCCTCTCAAGCTGTGCCCAGCAGGATAAAATCTCTAACAGTCCAGGGTAAAATCTACCACTGCGAACCAGGTACAGTCAGACTGAATGGTCCATTTTGACCTTAACAAACTGCCTGCCTACATCTCTGAAAGCTGCAACAATCTTCTCCATCATGTGTTCAAGAGGATCAATATTTTGCTTACGTAGTGTAGACTCATCTATAGGAAGGTGTGGAGAGCTCAAGTATCTTTATATTAGGATATGTGACCTCTCAGTTGAAAGATGGGACAAATTCCCTTTAGACTTTTTAGTCATTGCTTTACTCATTGAATTTTACTTTCCAGGACTTGCCATCTTAGAACTACTTTCCTAATCCTGCTGGCCACATTATTCCTGATGCAGGCCAGGATGCTGTTGGCCTTTGTGGCCGGCCACCTGGGCACACTGCTGCTCATATTCAGCCAGCTATCAAGCAACATCCCCAGGTCCTTTTCTGTTGGGCAGCTCTCCAGCCACTCTTCCCCAAGTTTGGGGTTGTTGTGACCCAATTGCAGGACCCAGCGCTTGGCCTTGTTGAACCTCATACTGTTGGCCCCAGCCCATCAATCCAGCCTGCCAAGATCCCTCTGTAGAGCCTTTCTACCCTCAAGCAGATCAACACTCCCACCTAACTTGATGTCATCTGCAAACTTACTGAGGGTACATTTGATTGAAGGATCCTGATTGAGGACTTTGCATTCCTCAGCACAGGAAGGACATGGAACTGTTGGAACGGGTCCAGTGGAGGGCAACGAAAATGACCAGAGGGCTCAAGCACCTCTCCTGTGAAGACAGGCTGAGAGAGCTGGGGTTGTCCAGCCTGGAGAAGAGAAGGCTCCAGGGAGACCTTTCCAGTACCTGAACAGGGAGTACATAATTGCTGGAGGGGGACTCTCTGTGAGGGGATGTAGCAATAAGAGGAGAGGTAATGGTTTTAAATTAAAAGAGGGGCGATTTAGATTAGATACGAGAAAGGAATACTTTACTGTGAGGGTGGTGAGACACTGGAACAGGTTGCCCGGATTGTGGATGCCCCATCCCTGGAAGTGTTCAAGGCCAGGCTGGATGGGGCTTTGAGGAACTTGGTCTAATGGGAGGTGTTCCTGCCTGTGGCAGGGGGGTTGAAACTCGATGATCCTTCCAACTCTAACCATTCTATGGTTCTGTAATTCTATTATCCTCTCGTTCAGGTAATTGATAAAGATATTAAAAATATGAAAGAAAGAGAACTGGTCCCAATATCAAGCCCTGGGAAACATCACTTCTGACCAGCCACTAACTGGATTTAACTCCATTCACCACTGCTCTTTGGGCCTGGCCATCCAGACTTTTCTTTTACCCAGCAAAGAGTAAGGTGTGGCTGAGAGAAGGGCAGGGCACCAGCACTGACTGCTTCCAGACCTCAGCATCCTCCTCACCACTGTGCTCCAACCAAGGCAATACTGCTTCCAGCAGCCACACTTCTCTGCTGAGAAGCAAAAAAAGGGAAAGAAATAAACCCTCACCCTGCAAGCCATGTTTTCAGAACTGGTGTCATAACTATTAGTAGGAATAGTTTTAAAGCATCGAGTGGCTGAGGAACCATGGGCCTTTGTCTGCATGTGCCCAGTCCTGAGATTGTCCCTGCACAGCCAGGATGGTTGCCGAGGCAGGTCTCAGGGAAGATCACGTGGTGAGGCTGTGGCAAGGCTGCCCTTCACTTCCTGAGGTTTTCCTGGCTGGTCATTGATCAACTGAACCCCACCATCTGTTTTCAGTAGCTCATCTCTTGGAACTGCTGCTTTTCTCTCCCTGATAGGAAACTGCCCGGGAGAAAATTTGAATATGCCTTTAAAACATAAAGGGGTTTGTCCTATGTGGACTTCTGACTTCTTCAGATATGTTTAAAAATTAACACTTCTTCCTCCAGTATCCATCTGTTAACACAGAGCAAATCAGGAATTTCATTTCTACCTGATGGTGCCAATTGAGCAAACAGCCTCTTCATATGCTAGGATGGAGCAGAAATCTGTAGCCTTCCTCTTCCATCAGCATCTTCAGCTTCCAAAGAAAACACTAGCAAATTATTATCAATTCTTCCAAAGTGGAGGTTAAGGAGTTAATTTTATATAAGGACATCAGGACACATGCCCAACACCAAGCCCCGTGGTACTAGGCAAAGTATAAAAAATGGACAACAGTCATTGTTCCCAAGGGCTTGTAAATGGCTGGATCTTTCTGAACAGTTCAGCATGGCTTTTTTTTTTTTTTTTTTAAATCTATGATTAAGTGTCCCAGGGGAGGCAGCTGTCTGATGAGCACTTCAGTAAATTTGGCCCTTATCTGCAGGTGCATAAATGGGAGCTGAGCCTTGGGGAAAAATCATGCCTCTGAATAGCCCAGTAAGTGGCAGCAAGGATGGCAGCAAACTATTCCCTTGTCAAGAGAGCATGGATGTGATCCAATCTGGACCAAGGCAGGAGCAGTGAGAGCAACCTAACCTTGTGGAGCACTCCCAGGCCTAGGAGGCGAAATGATGAAGGCAGCCAGTGAAGAGCATGAGTAGAAGGAAGGGCAGGAACCCAACAGCCACAGTACCCCAGGGAGCACCCCTCTTTCTGGGGGCACAGAGACATTGCTTGACCTTGGCCAATATCAACACACACAGAGCAGAAGCAGGACCTACCAAACAGAAAACCTGCACTAAGCTTCCAGTACAGCATGTACTCTGCTCTAGTGGTTCTCTGGCTGTTCAAGCAGCCCAGGCATCATCAAGCATTGGCTTTGTATTGTAGATCCCCCTTCTTGACCCAAGATCAGCTTGGCAGTATTTCTACAAATAAATAAAGTGAGGCTAGAGCACCCAGCTGCCTATATTGGTCCCCATTGGCTCACTTCCTGGCATAGTTGTGTCTCACAAACATCACTCATGTACCATTTTGGTGATGGCACAGGCTCCGGACTGTCCTTAGCAGCATCTGACCATATTCATATTGGTTTTGAGGGTGGAAAGGGAGGCATGGTAAAACTTGAGGTGAGTGGATGCAAGCCAGACTGTGACACTCAGCCCCAGGGTTGGAGAACATACCTTGCTGTTTTAGCTGTGTAGTTGGAGCCATTTTCCAGCCTTCCCCCATTTCCCAGCCTCCCCCATTTCTGGTCTGTGCATGTCAGTAAGCTCTCCCCTGTTTTCCTCTGTACCCTCTGTTCCCTTTCTTTGCACTGAACATCCAAGTTCTGGGTCTGGTTCTAGCATGCCTCACTCCGGCAGCATGACTTGATGCCTTCATTAGCATGTTACAAAATACTGATGGTGGAAATCACATGAGTCATTCAGATTTCTGTGCCTCAGAGACAGCGCTAATCTTCTATTTCTACTGCCTTTGCTAAACAAACAGTTTCTGATACAACCCAACCCAGACTCCCAGTCTGACATTTTTCTCCCACTCTTCAAATCCTCAGCTTGTCCCATCTAACTTTTGTCTCCAAGGCTTTCTTGCAGAAGAAACCAGGTGAATAACATGTAGCCACCTCTCTCTGCTCACTTCATTCTTACCTCCCTCTCCTCTCCACCAGCAGGTCACGGATTTATCTCCCTCCAGTCCCCAAAATCCCCCAGGACAGGGCACTTTCTGTCTTCTTATGGCTATACAAACACAATTTTGATGCTTTTGTTCTTTACAAAAAATGTGGCCCAATTTGTCTTCCCCTTCATTCTCAGTCTGGAAACCTTTGCCGCTTTCCCTGGTTGCTCTCATATCTTTTTAATGACTCCTCAGGGTTTTTCTTCACCTTCTCTACAACTTTCAGGGAGAAATGATGTGTATCTCTGCTCCCATTTCTCTTCTTTTCCTCTTCCAAAGCTTATTTCCAGCCTATTCTGCTCATAAACTGATCATTCCTGGACCTTGCTTCTTAGTTCAGACCTGCAGGGACCGAGCACAGAGTGTTCCTCCATATGTTCTACCACATATTTCTGCTCACTTGCTCTCTAGTCAAATTAATTGTTAATTAGTCATAAAAAGGGAACGTCTCCAAATGAAACAGGACAAAAAAAAAAAAAAGTGCAGAGGAATAAGCAGACAAAGAAACAGGCTTCGCAGCACAGCAGGGAGGGTGGTCATGAGAGGCCAAAGCTTGGAAGCCTCCTTTCTCTTAGCTCTCACCTCCCAAAGTGTCTGACTTACTGACAGCTTTCCTGGAAGGGGAAGAGCCTTTGTCCCTCCCTTTTCCTTCTCCTCAGTGGAAATGGCTACACAGAAAGCCCCTCTGAAGTAAAACTGGCTTCCCAAAATGCACAACAGCCCTGGGAGACTGCCACTGCCCCATCATACTCCACTGCCAAGGGGGTGGTTCAGATCGAGCTCTTCTCATGTCACAGACTCCCTCCCCAGACAGCTCTGGGGTGTTCCTTGCTCTTCAGCTGGTCCAATGGAAATTGAATGTTTTTATTTTTACCTTCATCATATTCAGGTTGTCCCTTTTCCTTTAATATTTTAAAATACAATTAGTGAGAAGCAGGCCAACCCCATCCCTGCACTCTGTCACCAGCAAAATAAGAGTGTGTTGCTGCCCACAATGGGATGTTTCCAGGTGCCTTCATTCAACATATGATCACAACATCTATAGATGAGAGACTTGTGCTATACATCTCCTTGCAAGGACAAGATGTATGCCCCAGATAAAGGACATATACTAGATATTAAACATTGAGGACCCCATTTTCTGCTGTCCTCCAGCTGCTGAGAGCTACTGTGATGCAGCAGAGTAAACATAAACCCAGTTAATCTGGGTTTACAGCTGCCTTCTGTTAGCAAAGTGGCACAAAGCAGCTGAAGTTTACCAGCTGAACTGGCCCCTACAATATTCTTGGGGCTGTGACAGACCTCTCTTTACCAGCACGCTTCAGATAGCAAGGGTGGAAACTGTAAATCATGAACGGGAATACAATGAAATCCGTTAAAGACAATGACATGCTCTCTGCATAAAATTAACACCATAGCATGTATTGTATGGGAAACCCTTCGAAGAAGGCTGCTTTGGAGCATGGAGAGAGCTGAGGCTCCCAGGAGCCACAATGTTGCAATGATCTTATCCAGCAACATCTTCCTCATTCCCTTGCCCAAACCACATTTGAATGTTGCAATTAATTATGCTGTCAGGTGAAAAAAACCTGGTGTGTTGCCCACTTCTAAGTATGTATTTACTAACTTTCTACCACAGTGTCAAAAAGATTCTTTTAGCCTGGAGTTCCATGTGGAAAGCTTATCGTTCACTTAAGGTTTGCAAAACGCCCAAATATGACGTGATTTAAATTTGAAGTAGTATAAATTTGTAACCAGATAAAAATGGATAATCGTGAAAGAGTGCAAGATAGGGAACACTTAAACTAGTGTTTTGGAAATTTAAAGTAAAAAAAGAATGACTCAGCA
Organism: Nycticryphes semicollaris; assembly: GCA_013400055.1. Lineage (NCBI taxonomy): Eukaryota > Metazoa > Chordata > Aves > Charadriiformes > Rostratulidae > Nycticryphes > Nycticryphes semicollaris. The sequence goes on from VXBJ01002933.1 coordinate 140,942, forward strand.
GTTTCTAGGAAAGAAGGAGGTTGTGTAAGCACTTGAGAGGAAAAAAAATGAAGAAAAAGCTTTTTTCTCTGTGGAGAATTAATCTGTGCACTGACCTTCAACCTGCTCTGGCACTTACACAGCCATACAAGGGGAAATGCAGACATAGAGGCAATGACATGGACAAATCCCTGCAGAGGAAACTCTTCTGATGGAGACATCCATTCTCCAGACCCAAACCCACCGTGCAGGTACACTAGCCTCTTGTGCAGTGCACAACTCCTGCTTTTCTAATGGGAAACTTCCCACACACAGGGTAGCTTGCAAGAGCGAAAAAAATCAATACAGGTGGGTTTGAGTTCCTCAAGCACCGGAGCTGCCGTGGTTTGGCAGTGAGAAAAGCCTTCGGCCTCGCAGGCTCACCTAACCTATGCTGAGCCCATGCAGGTTGCCAGCCTGGAATATCTACAGCCTCCTGATCTATTGCATTGCGCGGTGCAGGACTGATGGCAGTGGGCTTGGGTTATCAGCGAGACAGAGTTGCTCTGTCGGGTAAGGAAATGGATGCTCTTGCCTGCTTGGCAGTAAAAAGGAGAAAGGAAGCAGCAATAAAGGATAGAGACAGTTATCATAAGTTTGACTAGGGACAGAATTAAATCGATGCAGTAAGTGGCACTTAATGCACTTTAGTGACCCAATGCATTTACTTCATCATACTGTGCCATGTGGCTGATTACATTTGATGCATAACACATGAAAAGCACTAGAGGCCATTGCTGGAAAATCTCAGAATGCAAAACAAATTGTCTGGGCACCTCCAGTTTTCAGCATTTCTGCACACGTGCACATATGCACTCTCTCCAGCATGGTACACTGGATTTGAGAGCACCTTTCAGAGGTCACCTTGGCACTGGCTTCACACTCCCACTGAGTTGGCCTTGTTAGAATCAGTAGTCAGGGCTCCAGCCCTGCATAAATTCTGACAATTTCTTGGTTTGGTTTGACTGAAACAGTATAGCTGCTTTTCTTTCAGACCAAAAAATCCAAGAAAGCTTGGTGAAATCTTGGAAAGCTAAATGGGCAGCCAAGTTTCCTCACTGCAGAATACAGCAGGACTTCACTTGTTTGCATGGCATCAGTCCATACACACAAACCAGGCAGGCTGTCCTCAGAAAGTTTAACTCTGAGGGCTACTTGAAGGCTCAGGTTCCTTCGTTTACATGACACCCCAGGGAATAGCCAATGCCAGAGCAGTGGAGATGTAAGAAAAGAAATACAGTCCCAGAAAGATGCTGGGGTTTGGGAAAGCTGGGTTCTTCTCCTTGTCCCGGCATTGATTTGCCTTCCCCCTCTCCCCGTATCATCCTTGCCACCATAGTCAGGGAAGACACTGCACACCCTTTGAGACCTTCTAAAACTCCTTGACAGGCAACACTGGGAACTCCAACACCTTCCCCTTGCCCAGCTCTGTAAATTCATGTTCCATGAACCAGGCAACAGGGAGGTTCCTATGCTACACTCCACCCAGACCAAGAGCTGAAGTTGAGAGCTTCTATAACCTGGGTTACTGTGAACAAGCACCTTATGGGTGCTCTGGTCAAGAGGTCTTCAGGGACCCACAGCCCTGTGCTTGATGGACACTTACCATGGACTTGCCTATTGCCAGTTCCACCCTGACAGTGATTTTCCTTCAAGGCAGCATGCTGAGAGCCTGCAAGTGGATGGAGAAATATCACACTGAACCCCGACATCTCCTAAATTGATCCTGAGGACACAGGTAACCTCCAGAACAGCTGGAGCTGCAGACAGTGTATATCCACAATTGTAATGAACTGGGACTCAACAGGCTGGGGTGGCCATGCCTTACAAGGCCAGACCGCAAAAGTCTGCCCCTCTGTTGTACAGGAATAATGATTTTGAACCATTTTTTGAAAGTAGTTGTGACTGTGAGACTGTTATTTCTCTTTGTCACCATGAATCATTGTGCTTTTCCAAGCCTTCTCTTCATTTAGAGGTTAAACAGAATAAATGAGTGGAGACTGCAACCCAGTCTGTATGCAACAAAACGAGGGGTTAGGAGCAGCCACCTCCAGCACTCCCACCTACTCATACAAGTTTCAGAGCTTCTTCCACATGATGTAATAAAAATTTACTCTTAAACAGAGTGCTTCACCTGAGAAACAGAAAGTGCTGTCACGAACCCCTAAAGCTTACATTCTCCTTTGGAAAATGAGGACTTTTACGGATATCCACTTGCTGTGTAGGAACAGTGAGGTGTGGTGAGGTTAAATGGGTCTTTACCTCAGAATAAATCATTAGAAGAGCTGGGAATAGGACCAAGAATCCTATCAACCAGTCCTCAGTCTCATTGCATGAAAATTGTTTTCCTCGGCATTTTACTTAGTAGTGACAGTATTTCTCCAAATGTATCAGACTTAACTTCTGTTACTAGGGCCATAAAAATCGATTCAGGGAGGCTGAGCCCTATCCCCACCCTGTTCATCGTGTCTCACTTTTGGACTTGTACTGAGCAGCAGCACAACCTGCACAACAAAGCCCCTGCACCCTTTCAAATGACTCTGAGGGGAAGAGTCAGTCCCAAGGTCACCTCAAGCCATGATCATAAAGAAGCTCACTGATATGTGGGACCTCACCCTGGGGCTCAGGGGAAGTGTGAAGAAGACTGCAATAACTTTGGATTTACTCCAGTGTTGTTGGGAGCAGAATTTGCCCCTGCTCTAAGAGAGGGAGAGAAAAATATACATTGAATTTATTTGCCTTTGGAATGAACTAGACAGATTTCAATACTTAAGGGGATTGCATTTAAATCATCCGTGGATTTTGAAAACAACATTATTGCTTGGTATCACAAGCAATTCCCAATTTTAAGATCTTCCTGAGCTAGACTCAGTTTTAGTCCAAATAGCAACAATTCTATTACTGCTGCGAGGGAAACGGAATTGCAATGAACTGGTATACATTTTCCTTAAAAATTATAAAGTGACAAATGTTTTATTTCACCTTCTCTTGAGGATTTGCTGGATATTAAAAATAATCTTAATGTAGTCACTGGTTGGCATTAACATAGTGCTTTAGCTGCCTGTTTCGGGGAAAGCAGAGGATTGTGTGTTTTCTTGGCAGCCTCTCACAAGGTGCTGCTCACATTGTACATGTGCTTGGTTATCTAGCAGGGTCAAGACATCACCGAATAGTGAGGTATTGTAACTCTACGCTTTGAAAGTCCAATTCCATCCTTTTCAGGCTCAAAACAATCCACAGTTTTCAACACAAACAAGAGGGATTTACACCAATCAAAGCAAGAGGAAAATCCATTTCCTCTCGCTGTATTGCCCCTCATTACTGTGGTTTAAATTCTTGGGGTTTGAGCTCAATTTTGGATAATCTTAACTTGTCCTTATTCATATTGTCTTCCCAGCTCCCTGGTGCTCAGTGAGTGTTAGCAATAGCGTGTATATGGCAATCAGGCCACCTGTACATTATCTACTGCATTGTACAGCTCCACAGCAGGTATAGGTGATGAGACGGTAAAATGGGGCAGATTTTTTTGAGAAACCTTAATACCCACATAATAAATCACAGTAGATCTAAAAACTAGAAGTCCATTTCAGAACTCTGTTTTCAAATCAGCAGAGTTGCTGCAGATGCCTCTGTTTCTCCACCTCCAAGTCAAGATGCCATAAACAGCCCTAAACTCTTCCTAAAAATGTAGGACATTTTTGGCCTTCTACAGGGCTACAAAATGAAAACCCCACTGGGGATGCCAAAGACCTCAGGATGCTTAATACATGGAGGAACTGAATGTAGATCCTTTCTAGAAACAACGGAAAACCAAAACGTCTGCCTCTGTTGCCAGCAATTGGTCTGCCCGGTGGTAGCTTTTTGATCACGAATGGGAGCTGCTTCTACACAGAGAGAAAAGGAGAAATTTGAGGGAAAATACCTTATGGACTCCAAATTCTCATTTTGCTGCACCATCAAGAAAGTGCTCTGTCATGTTTTTTTGCAGTCACTACCGCAGCAGTTGTTTACATTACGTTCTTATTCTTCAGGAACGGCTTTGTCTTATGTTTTCCAGAAAGAAAAAAATAGCTGTTCCTTAATTCAGTTCACCACCACCAGCAAAACAATAGTTAATTAACAGTAAGGCAGTGGGGCGGAGCCCAAGCTGCACAGAGGAGTCTCTGCAGAGCACCCAGACATCCTTAATGAGCAATAGAAATGCAGGTGATGTGCAAAACGAGCTCCCCAGTAGCTGGAGCAGCCAGCTCGTAAAATCCGCATCCAGCCCTGAATGCCGTGTAGGGAAAGCGTGGAATAAAGCGTGTGGTGCAGCTACTAGAATGTCATCCTCACACTGCTCAAAATCTCGAGCAAAATCTGTTTCTCTCTGATAACATTGTGGATACAATTAGCTAATAGCTTTAGAAATAGAAAGCAGAGACTTGTTGCTTTTCTCTCTCCTAATCATTTAAAGGAGAAAATAAAATAAGGCGTTGATCAGTGCCAGTTCTCTTATCTATCTCCATTCAAATGATAGCAAAATGAGTTTCAGTGCGATTGTTCAAAAAAAAAAAAAAAAAACACCAAAAAAACAACCTCAAAACTCATTATGCATTAAGCATTTTGAACCAGATTCTCAGTTCACACAAGCAAGCAAGGTCCCAGGGACTTCACAGACCTGGCTTTGGTTTATTCCAGCTAAGAATCAGCTATTATTCCCAGTGTGGCAGGTTAGCAAGCAAAACTGACACTCAACGTGGAATTCCCCTCACACAAGAAGTGCAATGCGGAGATCTCCAATGAAGCTCGTTCTTCCTTTCCAGATCACTTTTTCTATACCACAGAGATGAAGCAGGCATAGATCTCCGAGGACCCGTTCATCTGATTGATTTTGGCTTTGACCTCCACTGGCTACCAGGCTGGGAGGGTGCGCACAGCAACGGCAGTGGCTGGGTTCAGCTCAGCATTGCAATTCTGAGGTGACTATCCTGATTTTCCCCACTTACCTCATTTTGGTTTACATCATGGGACAGCATTGGGAGGACACAAACTGGATCTTTTTCAGATGAAACTAAGCTGGAAGGTGCAGACATCGATCTGACACACTTCATCTCCACAAATCACTGCCCCCCACCAGACATGTACAGCATGGAGGTCAGGGACTACAGCTCTGCACCAGCTAGCCCATGCTAATTGCTAATGTAGATAACTGCCTTCTGGTAGCTCCTGCAGATGTGGTTATCTGCATTTAATCAAATTAATTCCACCCTAAGTTATTTTGTATAAATAACGTGGCCACAACCCAAGGACTGAAGCGTGGAAGGAGTAGTAATAATGTTCTCAGACTGTTTTCAGGGTAACATTTTGGGCTCATTTTCTGTCAGGGAGAAGCCCATAGCCAGTACCAAATACCAACAGCTGTTGGGATGCTCTGTTTTGGAGGAACCCACGGTGACTCAGAAAACTAGGAGCAGAGCAAACTCACCTGCATCTTTCAGCTTCTTCCCAAGATACATTCATCTCCTACAGCTGGCAGATCAGAGAGGATGATAATATAATGACCCCTCCATGCTCTGGTAGCCTGAAAACCAGAAGGGATGAGGCTAGCCTGGACATCTCTGATGGGAACAAACCAGTGACTAATCCCTCACTTTTACAGGCCATGATTCTGAGCCCATTGGTGTAAACAGGAACTTTCCCAGCATGGGATTCACCTGACCAAATGTTGGTGTTTGTGCTGCAGGACCTGCAATCAGTGTGTGTGTACTGCCAGCAGGTGCAATTTATCTCACGTTAAAGCCTGTGTCTGAAACAGGTGAGGGGGATAATCCTCAGCAAACCTTTGTTCTGTCCATTGACTATGCAGGGAGGCATTGAGGTCCTGCCAGTGAGGAGTGCTTTGTAGGCATCTGGAGTTAGGTGGGATGAATGTCATCCCCCGTGACTCTGACAGGCTTCTGTTAACCCCCAACAACAAATATGGGTCAATAAATTAATATATTCTCAGCCTTCAGGGATCAGCCTTCAAGGGCCTCCAGGCTGGTGGAAGAATCCCTCTAAAGGTGACTCCTAAAAGTCACTGTTACCTACCAATGGCTGTGTCACAATGTAGGGATACTGTTCTGCCATGCCCAAGTGACATAGACTGAATGTTTCTATAATCACAGAATCATAGAATAGTTAGGGTTGGGAGGGACTGTAAAGATCATCCAGTTCTAACCCCCCTGCCATGGGCAGGGACACCTCCCACTAGAGCAGGTTGCTCAAAGCCCCATCCAGTCTGGTTTTGAACACTTCCAGGGATGGGGCATCCACAACTTCCCTGGTCAATCTGTTCCAGTGCCTCACCACTCTCATAGTGAAAAATTTCTTCCTGGTATCTCATAGAAATTTCCCTCTTCCAGTTTGAAGACATTACGCCTCATCCTATCACTACATGCTCTTGTAAAAAGTCCCTCTCCAGCTTTGTTTTCTGCCCACAGGTAAGACAGCAAACACTTGTCAGTGCTGCTGGGCTAGTTATCACTGGGTATGGATGCCATACCACATATATTATCTACAGAACAGGCACAGGCTATACATATAGTCATTGATCAGTTCAAGTTGAGGGAGAAAGTAGATAACGAGCCATTCTTTTTCTTGCCCTGAACTTGAGGCACATGGCAATCATGTACCCTAATTTGCATTCTCAAGAGCACAGGCAGTATTTGTTGTTCTAGCTTAAAAATAAAACCACACTGCAACAGAAATGTACGTCCTTTATTAACAACTTTTCAAAATAAATCTGAAGAAAAAAAGTCTTTGGTGACACTATCTATAAAAACAACCTATCTTAGATGGTAAACCTATGATGTTATACAGGTTAATGAAGTAAACCAAATTATATGGCTTTTTAATTTCTCATTCTCTCTTTTTCTCTCACTCGCACACTTGCTTTAGGTTTAATTGCACCATGTTGTCAATAGTCAAACAAAGAGGGAGAAACACTTTAAAAAAGATGTGGCAGCACTATGAAAACATTGGTAATGCATTAGAAAATTTTTCTCAAAATGTACATTTTATACAAAATAAGATTGTATTTTATGTTTGCTTTTTTGCTTTACATTTGCCCACCTAAGAACTCCCATTTCAGGTTTCCATTCTCATCATCCAAGCACTATACATATTTTCTCTCAAAATAAATATACAGGCTTATGTACAAGGTCGCAAGGCCCATTGGATCATCACTAATCCGCGGTGAAATACTCACTAAAAACACCATGAAAGGGTGGGAGGGAGCATCCAAAAGTATCTGATGGGTCCCATAACTCCCCCAAATTTAACTCCAACTTAAAAAACATGTGTGAAGACAGTTAAAATAGTGGTATAAAGGCCAGCGTGACTTAGTTTTAAACAAGGGTGAGATGTACCAGATTTTGGGAAGATGTGGTTTCATTTCCTGCAGACACAAGCTAAGAGCCTGGGGGGTAGGGAAGGTGGGGGGG
>VXBJ01002933.1:148463-186588 GCA_013400055.1 Nycticryphes semicollaris
CCTTCTTGGAAGCCCCCAGTCCCATCCCCGTGAAGTCCCACTGAAGCCCAGGGCTGCGGCTCTGTCAGGCTGATGCCCTTGAAGACCACGTTTCTGTGACAGACAGCAGAGCCAGCCTGGGAAAAACAGAGCCGAGCACCAGCCCGCCCCGTGCTGTAAGAGGATGCGTGATGGGAGGAATTAATAGAATTGCTGACGATCCACAGAGATGTTATGACAAACACTGAGCAGACTCTTAGTTTCGGTAGGTGGGGGGGGAGAGAGAAGGAGGAGGACGCTGCATTTTACACCGGGAACGTAAAGATTTAAAAAATAATAAATAAATCCAAGTCTACTTCTAGCTGTTTCTTTCATTGCTTCAGTGTCAAATGATTACTTTCCTCCTCCAAATGACATCTTTTGGTAAATGAGCTATTTTAAAAGGCGCTCATTGGTGAAAGATTAATTTCTTTGTCAAAGTTGGCTCTAAAAAAGAAATTGCAATCTGAAACTGATCAAATCCACGATGTTTGCTGATGGAAATGATCAAAGCGCTCGATAGCCATGCATTAGCACACCAGTGTGTTCACTATGAAATTGTAACAAAGCTTTAACATTCACATCTAGAAAAAGTTATGGTAATAATTAGAGTTTTTCCACAGAACAGAAAGAGGGCAAATAAAACCTTGTACAGGCCCGAGGGACCACAAGGAGAGCCAGGCACTTTCTATCCTGGAAGTTTGCCCCTATTTTTGTGTCGCGTTTTTCTCATTATGAAACTCTCCTCCAGCAATAGATCTCATTCAAATTATAACTGAGAAGGGTTTCTTTCTCTCTCTCTCTCTTTTTTTTTTTCCCTTTAATAAATTCAATTAAAAATTCACCAGTTCTCCCAAACTCTAATCCCTACTTTTACTTTGTTTTAATGGCATGGATCTATTCACATTCATCCATCCATCTCACCCCTGATTAAATTAAGGTCAGTAACCTTTACGAAAGGCCACATGCGTAACACTCAGTCAAGTCATCAGGCATTCAAGTACCTGTAAAGTAAAGGCTAACATAGCCTGCTGTTAAAGAAAAATAATAATAAAAAAAATTAAAAAAAAATCTACAAAAGGAGCAACAAGGAGTGAACCTTGTTTCAGCACCATCTGAATTAGGGGGGGGTGGTGGTGGGAGAATAAAGAACCATTAACTGGCACGTAGGATGTGGTAGAAGGGTGATTTCATTCACTAAGGAAACAACGCAGCTCTACTCAGCACAGGTACATGCACACGCACACGGGGGGCTCGGACGCGCGTCTACTGTCCTCAGGAGCGCTGGCTGGTAACACTGAGCAAAACACACCGAGTCTCTGAGCTGGATCCACATCCAGCTCTTCCCCTGGGTCCCCGGGCCGTGGACACGGAGACCAACAGCCGTTCTGGAGACTGGCTGCGAGGCACATTCTTTCCTAGAGGGACGGCTGTGCCCGGGAAACATGCTGCAAAGAGAGCCTCTCCTACCTATCCGCATCCCGCCTGCAGCTAAGCCTTTCATTGTCACTTGTTTAATTAGCGACCTGTAAACAGAAAGGGCCTCCAATCACACTGAGAGTGAGCTTTATAGCACGGTCTCTTTCAGCCACCCCAAAAAGTGACGGTAACAGAATGTCAAAAAGCTTAAAAGCTTAAAAGCTTGGCCTGACTCATTGCACTCTAAAACTGGCTTCCTACCCACTTTTTTACTAAAAACCCAACCCACGTGGCCCATAAAACCCAAGCAGAATTGCAATTCTTGTTTTTGTTGGGTCACCTGTTTCCCTCGCCCCCTCCCCATCCCCTCTGGATGCAGGAGCTCCAGTGGACACATCCACACCTCCGCCTGCAAATGGGGACACCAGCAAAGCGGGAGCCCCGTGACCCTCACCCAGTGTTCGACACATTCCCCAAAAACTGACTCTAAGGAGAAGGCTTATTCTGGTCCCTGAAAGAACTGCCTGATCTCCAAGAGGAAAAAGTGGCATGGGAGCCACTGAGCCATTCACCCTGGAAAATCAAATCACAGAACTTCACCTTCCCCCCCCCAGAACAGCAAGCACCGACCTGGGAGCACAAGGAGGTGGGGTTTGGGTTTTTATGGGATGTGGGGAGCTGAATTAGTGGCTCACCCTGCAAAGTCAGAAGCACAACCTGCTCCCCTTCCCTCCCTGGCTCTGCCTACCTAATTCCTGCCTCTTTACACCTCTCTTCACGTGGTGATTTAACTCTCTAAAATGGCATTAAAAGTATCCAATAAATCAGCAGGCAGTTTTCTGTGACTTTAGAGTTGTATGGGCTCAGAGAAGCATCTGGTGGGCATCAGTGTGGCAGAAGGTGTGATGTGAGACTTCGTGGCCAGGGGCTAGGAGGGCAACGGGAGTGCAGGGAAAAGTGGCACCTCTTCCTTTCATCAGCATAAGTCACTGGCTACAGTCTCACACGTGTTTTGGCAGATGTCTTTAAAGATTTGGTTCAGATTTAACACAAAATGTGAGAAACCTGATGTTCCTGCTCAGCCTCACTGTGCTCTGTTCAAACATTGCAATACATGGGCAAAGCAAAGCATTCTTTGCAAGTCTTTACATGTCATGCAAACATTTAGCAATGCACACGTTGTACTTTTAAAGCAACTTTCTGTTTTGGGATTCTGATCCTACAAGCAAGAGAAATTACTCAGGCTTCAGAGCATCCCCTCTACGACCAGTAACTATTACTGTTACAAATGAGGAAACTGAGGCATGCCCTGGTTATGAGAGTTCCTTAAAGCTGCTAATAATAAACCAGTGCCTGAGCCTGAATGAAACTGGTGATGATCCTGGTCCGCGCTTCTGACCACTCCAGCTACTTTTTCCCCCTGCTGCCGGATCCTCTGTTTACACAGGAATGAGGTATAGCAAGGCTTGCTGGTCTTTTGGGCATCGGAACTAAATGCTCCTGCTGTGTCTTTAACAGAGCTCTTGGGGGTGGCAATTGTTACAGAGCACTCCAGACGCAGCTCATCAAAATGTGAGAGTTCAACATGTTTTTAAAGTGCTTATTTTCTTAGCAAATCGGAATGGCATCTTCCTCACCCAAACCACTACTTTTGTTTTCATTCTTCAACTGAAAGAAACACATAAATAAGCAAAGCACTACGGAGAAATAAACAACTGCGATATTTCCATTTAAAAACACTTCCATTTGAAATGATAAAACCATTTTGGAGCGTGAGCAACACCATTATTCCAGGGGCAGGGTTTTGTCCAAGTACACCTGGGAGCACCCACTGCCACCAGTACCCAGTGTCTGACTGTGTACTTTACTTCAGGGGTCAGACCTCAGGAGGGAATTTCTCTACCCATTTGCACTTAAAAAAAAAAAAAAAGACAAAAAGAAAAGCCCATGCTTTGACTTCATCTAAACCAATCTGTTACAGGCCAAATTCCTGTGTTGCAAGTACTAACATGCTTTTTTTCTTTTTTTTGCCAACAGCCCTTTTGCTCTCAGAATAAAGCTATTTCTAGAAATTTAGCAGCCGTGGCCAAGCAGCATCAGTGCCCCCGGGCAGCAGGGACGCAGGCAGGCTGTGCGTGCCCGACGCTGCCCATCCCTGGGGTGCTCACCCACAGGGATGTGCCTCTCCTGCTGGGATAGAGAACCAGCATGGCATCCCTGTGCTCCACGTCAGCCCTTTGCTCCTCGGCAGCACTGTCCCTCTCCCACTCCAAGGCCAACTGCCTTTAAAAATGGGGTCCCCAACCAGGAGGATCTACGCTGTCGCCTGGCTCCTTGAGCGGTCTCCAGTTTTCCATCCATCCAAAGGGGTTTTGCCACAGTGGCTGCTACCGGCTTGGGGAAAATGGAGGAAAAAAAATTAAAAAGTCAGCAGTAAATGAGAAACGCTAATACTTCGGTTCTGTCCTGCTCGTGCTCAGTTTGCTTCTGAACCTGCTGCACTTTCTCCCCACGAGATTCAAGCATTTAACTTTGCAGGGGAAAATGAATGAAAATTGCAATGACAAATCAAATGCATGAAAGAAAAGAAACGGCAGCTTTGAAATATTCACAACCAACACAATTTTGATTAAAGAAAGAACTCTGTTTTTAATAGGTTTGGTTTTTTTTTTTGATCATTAAAAAAGTTTAAACCTGCATAGCAATCATTTCAAAAATAATTATTTAATGTTCCATAATGAAACTGTACACGACCTAGTCTGGAGTGACAGGAGCCTGCCGGGTGGCTCGGTGCAGTCCGGAGCAGCGAGCCCCAGCGCCGGGCGGCCACCGGCTGGGATGGGGCATTTGCTGTCAGTGGCACAGTCTGACTCCAGGCGCCGGTGGCTGGGGACATCTCATCCCCCTCAGCAGCGCTCCTCAGAGCCGTTCAATGTCTCGGTACTTCTTCCTCAGGATGGAGACCTGGTCTTTAAAGAGGACAGGGTCGAGCCTCATCTGAGAGTGGATCAGCGGCATATAGCCAAACCAGCTGGCGAAAGTGTTCATGCAGCTCTGCCGCTGGGCGAAGTGGTCGGGGTCGGCCCAGCGCGAGGCCCGGGAGGTCTGTGTGGAGAGGAGAGGAGAGGAGAAATCAGACATCGGCCACGACTCAACAAAATGGCGGGGAAGGATGGCTGACGCCGTGCTGCAGTAGCTGGAATTTGCTCAGCAGAGAGGTTCAAACCAAGGGAAGGGCATCCTGCCTGCAGTGGGAGCCAGCAATGGCGAGTTGGCCACCCACAGAATCAGAGAATGGTAGGGGTTGGAAGGGACCTCTAGAGATCTTCTAGTTCAACCTTACAAAGCAGGTTCACCCAGAGCAAGTTGGACAGGAACGCTTCCAGGTGGATTCTGGAAGAGAAGGAGACTCCACAACCTCTCTGGGCAGCCTGTTTCAGTGCTCTGTCACCCTCAAAGTAAAGAAGTTTTTTCTCACTTTGAGATGGAATTTCCGACGTTGCAGTTTGTGGCCATTGCTCCTGTTCCTGTCACTGGGGAACCACTGTAAAGAGTCTGGCCCCATCCTCTTGACACCCACCTTTTAGATATTTGTAAGTATTGATGAGATCCCCTCTCTGACTTCTCCAGGCTAAACAGACCCAGGTCCCTCAGCCTTTTCTCATCAGAGAGGTGCTCCATTCCCTTGATCATCTTTGTAGCCCTCTGCTGGACTCTCTCCAGTAGTTCCCTGTCTTTCTTGAACTTGTGGCGCAGAACTGTACACAGTAATTCAGATGCAGCCTCACCAGGGTAGAGTAGAGGGGGAGAATGACCTTCCTCAACCTGCTGGCCACAGTCTTTTTAATGCGTCCAGGAGACCATTGGCCATCTTAGCCACAAGGACACACTGCTGTCTCATGTTCAGCTTGTTGTCCATTAGGACTCCCACAGACCCCTGACTTTCAAAGCAGTGCTGAGGGCAGTGCAGCGTGGTGACCCAAGTTCAACCATGAGCTAGCCTGACCTGGAGCATGACACCTGCAAGCAGGCCTCCCACAGTCTGCCAGCACACTACTTCACCCCATCCCTCACTCTGTTTCTTTTCAAACCCTCGAGCCATGTCAGAGATAAAACAAGTCCTTAAAAACCATGAGGAAAGGCAAGAAGGCTTTCCGCTGGAGGTACACGTCCTCCGGCCAGCTGCTGCCCATTCAGCCACAGGAGGAAAACACCCTGCAATTATTATAGTTTCTCAGGTCAAAAATGCACTGTTGCAATCCAGATCTGCAGAAACCTATACACAAGTAGCTACAACCAGCTTGTTGTAGCTTAGCAGAAGTCTTTAGCATGGCACTACTCATGCATGTAGATGTCCCCCAAAGACAACCAGGTGCTTCCAGGAATCCCACCAGCCAAGGCCGGTGCATAAGGCAAGTACTGCCCTACGGACAGAGAAAATGAACTAAAGTTCCAAGTTACACCATATTAAACTCTGACCTGAGAAAATGCCCACAGGTTGCATACATGCCAAATACTGTGGCATGATTTTCCACAGCTCAGGGCAGCTGCAATTCCTATGAAAGCCCAGGAGTTCAGCACCTCTAGAAAAATAAGGCCCTAACAGCTCTGAAGCAGTTATTATTCTCAATCTGTACCTAAACTGCATGTATAAATGTAATAAAGCTATTATTTAAGATAACCTATAAATACTGAGAATCTAAGTTTTGTTTTGTGCCACTTTTCATGCATCTCTCTATAGCACTTATGTTTCCACTATACTTTAAAAAACAAATATAAATTCATAAACTCAAAGTATGTTAATTTAAAATGCAAAGAAACTGATAAAGTCAGGGACTTGCCAAATGAATATGGTATCAGACTTGATCTTTGTCCAAGGCCAGTCCAGTTTAGCCCAAGTGGTAGGTTATAATGTGCATTGATTACAGAATCTTGATTATACCCAGCCACTAAAGAGCAAGCAAAAGCTTGCTGCCAGAGGATTATAGCAGACATTCTGGCCATTAACAGTGAATTTCCATACGACTATTAATCTCTGTCACAACATTGAGGTTATGTTAATTTTTTATTTGTCTTTCAAGGAATTATGAACATGGTCCATTACATTTCCCAAAGCTGCAGGAACAACTTGTCTTTAGGAGAGAGTAATAGTTCATGGCTGACTCAAGTCACCCGTGCTATAAAAAGAAAAATGGATGTCCAGACTCTGCCAAACAGCCAAAGCACAGCCCTGCGGAGAGGCAAAGCTCAAACTGGAAGCAATAGGTGTGTTCTGGATGGCACGTTCTTGTTCATAGGAGGTCTCCTGGGTACCCAGATGAGTCAGAATTGTGGAACCCTGCCTACATTTCAGATGAAAGCATAGTGGCATGCAGATAAGGGAGTTCACAAACTGGCACAGTCACTCCCCAGTCAAAGCTCCAAGGAAAGCCAGTAGGAGAAAATGTGAGAGGAAAAGAGAGGGCCCTTTCTTTCTTCTGCCCTCTAGTTATCATGGTACTGGTTTGTAGTGCAGATTGCAGAAACTGTGGCAGCACAGATGGGAGGATGTTTAGAACTTGCAGGTCTTGCAGGACTTGCTATTCCTCCCATCACTCTCTCACCCAGGCCAGGAGGAAAAGTGCCCCCAGGTTACCATGTATCCCTGCTCCTAGAAAGTATATCCATTTCTGCAACGACAGAGTGATTATCCAGGAGCTGGAAGAGGATCTAAAGCAAGCATTTCATGGCTGCTAGTGAGTGATGGCATCACTGTGGGACAAAATGTTCCTTGTGGGAAAAAAGCTAGAATATCACAAATTACCTTTGTTGTGACAGTCCGATGTCAGTGCTTGAAGCACACTATATACTTTAAAATAGCACAGGGATGGTCTGGTACATTACGTTAATTAATAATAATTAAAAATAGAAATCCTTTCTAGAATTTACTTCTGCTTCTAGCATTCCATAACTAGGTCTTAGGTCTGGAATATTTAATTAGGAAATTGGAGTTTAACAGAAATTTGGTCATCACAATCATCAGTTCTATAACTTCCTCACTGTGTGAGGAAAAGAAGCTGTCATCCAAAGTAGATGTTTGCCATTTCTCCTTTTCCTTCACTATAATAAGCACGTCTGAAGTCTATTTACAGTTCTGCTAAACTAAAAACTGGAAAAAAAATAACAGAATTGTATCACTCTGTAAGCCTAAACTAGAAGTCAAACCGCTATATTATCAGTACATCCCAACTGCTACAACATGCTGTGGATACATACCTGTCCCATCATGGTCTCCTTATACTGTTTCTTCTGTGTTACTTTGATTGGAGGCAATTTTGTCACGGCTGACACCAAAAAATTCATTAGAATGTCCTCACAATTGGCCAGTTGGTCCACCATATTCTTCAGGCTGGCAGGCAGGTAATGAGTGTACAGGTAGTGATAATATCTGGAAAGCAACAGCAGCATTATTAATACGAGATGCTGGGCTTTCAGGGATTACAAACTCCAGGAAATTTCCATCTCAGTTGAGACACATGTTTTGTACTCGTCTGGAAACACCACTTCTTTTCTTTGGTCCCGTCCTCCAACAAGAAGGGAGAACAAACCACTGTCCCATCAAGACAGTGAACAGTGATAACGGAGAAGCAAAACTTATGCCCTTTTTGTAACTGGGTTGAAAGAAATAATGCAGACCTAAATATCAGGATAATGGAGAAGTAGGAGAGATAGCACCACATTGCCATAATGTGATAGACAACATTGATAGATTCATCCTCCATCTCTTCTTTCAAAACTGTTCAGTTGGAGACAACTCTATTAAACTGGCCTGCTACTGCCCTTATTGCTGAAATTATTCTCCTTCAGGCCTTTATCATCCGCTATGGCCTGTCTTTTCCTTTGTAGGGATATCATTAGGCACTCCAGAATTCGTTGATTTTCTCCTAAAATCTAGAGATGCCTTTGGTCTGCTGAAGTCCTAACAACAGGGCTTTCTCCAACATAAATGGAGAATATGCTGCTCTGTGATGCGGCCACTGCACTCCATTTCTAGAGTAGCCAGCAGACTTTGCAGTCTGCAGCTGTCAGCCAACACATACCCAGAGCTGGTCTGGAAGTAACCTCCTTTTTGCTGTGCTACAGGCCATTCAGCCGAGCAGCTTAATGAATTCGGGAACCCTTTGAAGTGTGTAATTCCTGATGTTAAAAAGAGCAGTCCGACTGCCTCAAAATACAAGTGACTTCAAAGAGACCCAACAAGCGCAGTAATGATTACCAGATCCCCAGAGCTAAACCAAGAACTTAAATTATTACCCCATAAAAAGTAGACCCATTTATTATCTTTTCAGTTTTTCCCCTCCCCGGAAGAATGTTCTTCACCCCCCACTTCCCCTTACGATTTTGTTTCATACAGAAGGAGGACAGCAGATGTTTTGGGTTCTTACTTGTGGTAAATAGCAGCTCCTGTCAATACCATGGAATAGTCATTAGTCCATTTGGAGGTATAGCCCCACCTCTCCTTAGTGTTGTCCCAGAAGTGACTGCGAGCAGGGTACCCTACAATCCTCTCTGGAAAACTCTGCCAAACTGTAAAGGCAAAATCCACCTGCGGACAAAGTTATAGGCCAAGTGAACACCGAAATTGTTTCAACAAATGTCAACAAAACAAAATACTACCTTGCCACTAATTTCTAATTCAGAATCTTGGAACTGTTGCAAAACATTAATTCCATGTATTCATCAGTAAATTAAACTGACTGCTTGACATTTTGCCCTATAATTATGCACATTTTAATGGTTCCTGTTAAAGGGAGTCTAGAGCATCACAGCATTACATTAACATTTTCAAGCTTGCCCTTTACATATCAAACCTTTTCAAGTTACAGAAAGAATGGGTGTAGGTGCATGTATTTATACTTAGATGCAATATAGAGTGGTAAAAGCTATGTGGTAAACTGAACCTTTTGCACATCTTCGTGCATCTCCCCTACCACTTCAGTACTGCCAACACAAGGCTTGGAAAATCAGGAGTCAAACACCTTAAATTATAAGGGTGGCTCAGTGAGATTAAAACAGGCAATCAATTTGGAGTCATTTTATATTTTCCATCCATTTTGAGCCTCTGAGGTACATGCAGGGGATACTTTTAAGACTGTCTATATGACTAAGAGCATTAAATATACAGCTTAATAAAGAGGAAAATAAGATTCCCCTGTAGTTAAGCGGCTTTAGGAGGCTATACTTCAAGGATAATGCTCAATACTGTATGAGCCACAAGAAGATGTCATATGCTGCCAATAGTGATTTTTTATTTTATTGTCCTGCTGTAATTATTTCAATAACTCAAATCTCTGAGAACTGAAAAGGTGACAGGACACTGCTACCCCAGGATATCCCCAAACTAATGCTGGTGACACTGGGAAAGGGATGATTGGGGTAGTTTGCAGAAGGCTCATCAGTACTAGATTTGAAAGGAGTTTGGTAAAAATAATTATGGAAAATCACTGTAAAGTTGGTTTGCCGTCCTTTCGCTTCAGCTTAGGTTTTGGAGGCCAAGCCAAAATAAAAATTTAAATAGAGTTAAAGACAATTCTAATTGTCCCAGTGAAACCCAAGAAAACAAGGGATTTGTTTCTGCTCTGCACACCAACTTTCCTCCAGTACCAGAGAGACCTAAAACTTTGCTCAGAAATACTTGAAAAGCCTTCCAAGAACACAGCCAAAGTCAAGGGTGTAGAGGTTAGATAAAGACTAGATGCTCTGAGAACAGTCACATTTTGTGTGATTACGGTCAGACTTCTCTCATTTAGAAGTGTTTTCATGAAACAGAAGAGTCGCACATGTACTGGAACACAAAGTTACGGACTGGTTATTTTCTTTCAAGTTGTTTCAAGGAATCTGAGGCCAACTAGAAAGACAATGTGCACAAACCAGTTATCGTTGTGATAGTTCTCATCTCATCCAAATCAATACCACATGAAAGAACTAAAGTTGTTTTTTTTTTCCCTGTAAAGGCCTTTCCCATAAAACGTGACATCTGTTTTCTTTACAGAAGTCTGAGAATCTCAAACTTAAATAAATAATAAAGCAGCTGCACTCAGTGCCCTCACTTGTGCTTTCAAGTATCTGTCCTTGTACCAGTGAGACACACTAAAGCAACCACTCTAGGAGAAAACTCCCTTTATTAAAAAACCCGAGTCCTCATCCTATGTAATTTTCAGCAGCATTATCACTCAGCTGATCAGCAGGAAAAGCCAGCCAGGCTGCCAGTCTCTTGAACCCCTGTATCACTTCTGACCCACGCTGATTTCTAATTACTTCCCATGCAAACGTTCCTCTGCATATGTGACACAGCTCCTCGCACAAGAGCAATTACACCCCATTCTGTTGTGAACAGAAAACCTTTACTACGCCAGAGCCTGACAGAGTGGAGGATGTGCCTGGTGACTGCTCCTCCCAACAGGAATGTGATCATGTTTGACCACGTTTCTAAATCGCCTCCTCTAGGCCCTGAAGCTTTGCCACAATGGCCACCCATCAGAAGCCAGTTTCAAGGGCAGTTTCACACCGTGCGTTTCATGTCAGTGTTTCAACGTGCTGTTTCTTTACCTAAGCCGCACCACGGGGGAACTGAAGCAATGGAAAGGCCCCAGCTCTTCATAGAAAGCCTCCATAGAGCTGTCAACCCTGGCACAGGCATGCTGAAGTACTACAGAGAGCTGGCCAGCTGGTTCTCTCATGGCACAGGGACCATAGGGCTTGTAGATCCACTACCTACCACGCAAACATGCAACATTGGCTGCAAGCTGCTCACAGGAGGGAAAAAGCCACAAAGAAATGTGTATGTTGTCTCACACAACAAATACTTGCATTTCAGAATGTTTAGGGTAAAATGTGGCCAAGCCGAATGAGAAACACTATTTATTTCTTATGTGTTTCAGAAGTCTGAATGACTCCAAAGTTTGGATGATGACTAAATACCAGTCAAAACAAAACAAAGCCCCAAATCTGCATGGAATCCACAGGCTGGATTGCTGTAAATACCACCACAGTGCAATGACGTCCCTGACAGGTCTTACCACAGCACCCAGGGAAGCTGAGACAAGACCCTTCATCCTGAGCAACGACCTGCTTAAGAACCCAGCCCGAGCAAAAATGCCTTTTATTGGTTTTGGTCTGGGTTTTTTTCTTTTCTTTTTTTTTTTTGGCTGTGCAGGGGTTTGAACACAAGTGCTTTGGCAGCAGCTGTATTCTTCCTCATCTATCGGAAACTACCAAGGTGTAACCTCGGTATGTATCAAATAGGTTCAGTGCCAACTACCTCTTCCATCTGGGCAGTAGAAGAGGGATACCGTGGCTCCTTCTAAAGAGGAGCCTTAAGACTTCTGAAGTCTAAGCACAGCACAACAAATCCATACTGGGGAGAGGAGCAGTTGCAATCTCATCCATTTAGAAAACTTTGGTGACATCTTAGGGTATATTGCAATGACGAGTGACTAATGTTAGGCATTTCTCCACTGACATATAACCAGTAGTAGCATCAGTGAAAGATCCCCATCTCTGATATAAAAGCATTTTTATAGAGGTGAAGTGGGGAGAAGGAAGAAGGGCCATGAACAACAGGAAAAAAAGGAAAAACAAAAGAAAATTGAGTTTTTCAAGCTATTCCCTGGCCATCATTAATAATGTATTTCCCAAATATTGCACTCTATATAAACTGTCATCAGTTTCCCCTGTGGTTCTCAGGAAGAGGTTCCAGAAATCAATACTCATCCCAGTTGTAAAAATTGGTTTTCTACAGTATTTTTCTTTTCTTAGCGCTATCTTGCTCTTAGCACAAACGCTCTAACACCTAAACTAGCAAAGATCTCCAATTTTATGGGGCGACACAATGGCAAGAGCATTCCTCAGTGCAATCCTGCCTTAGGGTGGCAACGCTGTCTTTTGGAGCGACAGCGGTCCCCTGCTGCTGACACCCCTACTGATAATGGCAGCGGGGTGGGGGGGAAACTACCCCAACCACAAAAGTGAGAACAGAGTATTTAAGCACACTGCCCTTGGCTGCCTACACCCGCCTGCAGCTATGTTACTAAAATAATAAAGAACCTAAGAGCCATATGCTAATGATGAGCCAATTAACCAGGGTGAAAAGCTCCTCTGATGGCAGGCAGTGGCAGGGTTGCTGAAACAAGTGCAACGCGCTCAGTCTGAGGAGTGTAGCAGGAAATCTTACAACATTTGCTGACTGGCAAAGCCAAGAAAAGAGCCTGTCTGCTGTGCTCAGGATGAGCTGAGGAGCCAAGCAGACTCCCAGGATGACAGAGACCCTTACCTCAGTGGTTGAAAGCACAGTGTCCTCATCCAGGCTTAGCACTGCATCTGTCACTATGTTGTCGTAGGGTAGGAAGCGACTGCTCATAACCTGCGGGTATCCAAGGCAGGAAGGGGAGGAAAAAAAAATCACTTGAAGGACTCATTTCCAAGGGAAATACTCCATTTTATTCCTCATTCTTATTTCCTCTTGTCTAAGATACATCCCTTATCTCTGTCTGATGGAAAGGACCCTTCAGCTCAAGACTGAAAGACTGTCATTTTCGTCACTCCAGCAGTCAGCCTACACCTTCTCCCTGAGGAGTAATTTCTGAGCAGACTTCCCTCCGGAGCACGCTGCTTTCCTTCCCTGACAAACTGCAATGGTCCATACTGAGCATCAGATGTGCCTACAGCTTCTTTAGGGAGGACATTTTCCCTGGGCACTATAGGATGGTACCTTGCCCTCCTATAGGGTTTGATGGTCAAAGATAATGAACGCTGAGAAGGATTTGCAGCATTTGTAAGGTTACGTAGCCAGGAAGCCAAGCGGTCCAGGCTGTGTGTGAAGGACGCTGTGCTACCAGGTTGGTTCTCCTGTAAAGTGGTACAGCTCCATCTCTGTGTGTTGCTGTTGTATCCACGGGGAGCTGCTGCCAAATGGAGCGACATTCTCCGTTATTAAAGGATAATATGGTAAAGAACACGTGTATCTGTTCAGCTTCACCTGCTATACTGGTACTGTAGTGTTTTAAAAAGTCACATTCATAAGTGATATAGCTATATATATATAAAATCTACATGTCTATATGCAGAATAAGCTTTTAAAAAACTATGGCAGGCCAGTTCTCAAAGCTATAGGAAATAGATGGGAAAACGGGATCAAAAAGATAACAGCAAGAAATGAGAATCCATACGGTTTTGTTAGCAGACTAATTAGCACCTTTTGAGAACTGATGAATAGTAACAAGGACACAACACTATTTGTTTCCTTCATTTGCTAGGAAAAAATATCCTGGCAAGTTAATAGACTTCTCTTCCAATTTATTATGCCAAGAAAACACCACAAAAGTCAGACCCCGTATAAGGAAATCACTACGTGGAACCAGGGACATGGAGAAGTTTTACACATCCCTCATAACATCCATGGTCAGTTCTGCATCCCCTGCAGCCCGTCTAGAAGCAGGTCCCTAAATCTATGTCCTGGTTCAGAGAGAGCCCTGTCTCTATAATCAGGAGGTTCGCAGTGTCTCTCTGGAGAGCATCCCTTCATCGCTGTGATGACCTTGGTCCGGGGAGGTGGTGTCTGTGAGGAAGAAGTGATCTGGCAGTGGGGTTGATGGTTTTGCTTTGCTTACACAAAGGCAAAGCAGAGCCAGCAGTTCGCAGGAGACCGGTGTTCTCGCCCCAGCTCTTTTACAGAACATGTAAAACTGTCACATAGGAAAACAGTTGGGGCGACCCATGTACCTTTTATTTTTTTGTTCTGTAGTTAAAGCTTCCTTTTGTAAAACAGGTGTGATCATGTATCTTGATATCATGACGAAGAGTGAAGGTTAGGTAAAGGCAGACCTCTGTGATTACCGGCACTGAGTAACTGTGCCTGCCAGTATGCATCAGTTAAGACTGAAGATAAAAAGCAGTTCCTTTGTGCAACTTTCGAATTGCACTGCTCTGGCTCTGCAAGCTTTGTCCAAACAAACAGCTTTTCCACACAAGAAGGCATTTGGCATACGTTGGGATATTAGTGGGAAGAGACCATCCACTATAAACACACCTTTGTGTACCCAGGAGACTAATTTGTAAGCTAAACAGTGCCTGGGCCAAGTTCTACAAATATTCTTGAGCTGGTTGGAGATTTTCTCCTCTATCTCACCTCTGCAAGTTTTCCAAAAAGAAAGGAAAAAAAACCCACAATGTTCAAAAGACTCAGAAATCACTACAGCCTTTATTGGTCCTGCAGCAACCCTCCTGACACTGTTGACATGGCTTGCTAAGGCAAGAGCCATTAGCTGCCAACCTCACAGGGCTCTCTCGCTTTTCCCTTGTTAAGGTAACTGGGGGAAAAGACCAAAGACAGGACTATAAATTCAAAGCAGGAATGTACAGCCAAAGCAACTAAAAGTTCCCTTTGGATACACAGAGCTCAAGAGCCAGCTGATAGAGACTGCAGAGGACCAGCTCAAATCTGTCTCAGTCCGAGTCTAGAAGCAAGAATTCTTGCTTCTCTAAGGCCTGCAATTGTGAAGGAATCATCTACTTCAGTGTGGATTTGAAAAAAAAAAAAGAGCCATTTTTCCTCATCTGGGTGGTGTCTGTTTTGACTTTGTGAAATTGCAAAGGAACAAGTGTGTTGCACAGCAAGAAATGACAAGGTGGTTTTGTTCCCACACAAATGTCCCTTGTCCCTTCTTTTTTTTCTGGTGGTGGTATCCCAACACTGGCAGCGGTACCCTACAAGGCCATGAGAGAAGGTACTTTTCAAAGGCATGTTAACACCATTCCTTCTCATATTTTCCCCTGCTTCTGGGCCCACTGCTGACCCCCAAGTCTTGTATCTGGCTGCTCAGACTCAGTGAATTCAGCTGCATCCCCACTTTCATGCACCTGTAAAGAGACAGAAACCTCCAAAGATAGGGCTAGCACTACCTACTCTCGAGACCACATTTCAAAACCAGGTCCCACCTGTGAATTTTGGATTTATGGCATTAATTGCCATGCTGATGATTTCTGAGAGCATGGGGCCTCATGCATGAAACACAAGTCTGTCACCAAACTGGTACAAAGGGCCATGGAACAGAAAGGAGCTGTCACACCATTGGGAACTACAAAGCTTTCAACAAAGCAGTTGGAAAAATAAATTCTGGTCCCTCTGGAGAATATACGTGATCTTTTACGATGTTTCTTTCCACCTACCTTGCTCTCTCCTTCAATGACTATGACAGGCACAGACGTGGCAGGCCAGCGGTGTTTGGCTGGGAGGGGTTTATCACAATTCCATAAAACAATAATCTGAAAGAGAATATTGGACCATGATCAGAGACCTTAGTGGCAATGCAGTCCAAACCCAGAGATACTCAGATCTCCAGAAAGAAATGTTAAATTCAAGTTAGGAATTTAAAAATCAACAACAAGGATTCAAACCTGTATAAAAATAACACTTCCTACAGTAATTTTCCCCATCCTGACTATTTACAATATACATCCTCTAGGGCAAACGTAGGCTGGACAGGAACTCAGGAAGTCTCTGTCTAGGCCAGGTCATACGGATGTCACCGATTTACTTTGGCTCTCATTGAAGGCTAAACCACTTGTGACACTCCACTTTAAAGTGCAGTCATTATTTGGCCAGTCTCATGAAACAAAGGGCTTAATTATTGTCTCTATTCCACTCACACAATACTCAGAATTTTTGTTTCCCATGCATGCGGATCACAGACTGCAGAACCCTCAGAGAAAAGAAACAGCAGAATTGAAACAGAGGTTTGAAACAGGGCCTAGAAGGTCTGGAGTCAGTGGGCTCCTCACTCCTGGGACAGTGGTTTTGTCTTCAATGTTACTGACAGTCAGAAAGCGCTGCTTACCTGTGCACAGTACTGGGACTTGGCTACAGCAACCAGGAGTTTCAGCACAGGCTGAGATTGGGAAACCAGGGGAGTTACTGCGTGGATAACGGCAGTGAATGTGGAAAGAGGCTTCAGACCTGAAGTGAAGAGATATGTGTTCAGTAACGACAGAGCTGTCCTGGTTAGCACAGATTAAAGGACTCCGGAGATAAGAAAAAAATTCTGCACTTAATGTGAACCTTGCTGTGTTTTTTCAGGCCATCTCCTTTCGTCTTGGATACTAGGATACCAGATGCTTCAGAGGAGATCACACTTCCCTTTAACTCCCACACCCTCTGAAATCTCTGACTCCAACACAATTATTGCCTTTCCTTACTATTTCCACAGATGTCTGCAATCTCCTTCTTTCATCGAGTTGGTCCCACAGATAATATTGACATTTAGCTTGTTCAACCAAATGTCTTTCTTGACACAGGTTCTGTTTTGCGGCCTGGCTCTAGATGCTTGATGTTTTCTACAGATTATCTCCATGACTTCCAAAAGCTGGTTCAGTTTCCTCGGTTCCGTTACAGCCTCTGTCAGATTTTTGCTCTTCCTGAGTCGATCCCCATCCACATGCCTCTTCAATTACTTCCTGAGCTGATAATTCTGCTTGCATCCTTGCCTCACATTCTGATATTTTTGTCTCTCTACGATTTCCTTTTCTGCCTAAAATAACAGATCCTACTGGCATCTACCCTTCATTACTGCTCTCAGTCTTATCTAAATTCATCTGTGCGGGGTCACAGTCACTTTTCATCAAAATTCCCACAGAAACCTTCTTCTCCCTCTTTAACACGGTAACTGTGAATTTTTAGCAGGTGAGCGGTACAGAGCCACACAAGTGGGATGGCACAGGCTGAGCCAAAAGTAGCAGGAGCCTGGGAAGCAGGATCACTTCAGCCTGCAGGCACATCCCCTTGCAGATCTCAGCATTTAAGCTCTGCTTCTGGAAAAAGCCACGCACCTAAGCCCCGATCATTCCTTCTAGTAGGATCTATATGGAAATACATAGCATGGAGAATAGATCCATACCAACTATGCACTCCCAATAACAAGTGTCATGGGTAAATTACCACTTTTCCAATTTGCTAAGCAGAAATAAACAAAGAAAGCAAGAAGCTATTCCTCTTATGTCCCCTCAGGCCATGAATGGGTCAGCAACTCAGGCATTAATTACTGGCAACCGAAAAGTATGAAGGGGCATAGATTTTTTAAAAACAGTCTTTGCAAGTAAGAGGCACATGATGCATGTTGATGAGCCAGAGACATTCCAGTCTACAGTGAGACAGGGTAAAGGAAAGGCATCATTAACTCAAAATGAATGGTAAGTCACTTGGCACACACTACTCAAAGATCAAATTCCAAATTTCCACTAGAAATTCAAAATACCACTAGATTATAGCAACGATTCACTCACCGAGATTAGCATAGTAGTAAGGAAAATCTCCCAGATATGAGGAATACTGTGGCAGTACAAATAACCCTCCAGGATGTTTGTTCCATATTAAGCTGTTACGTGATATGTGCTTAAATATTCTGTCCTGAATAATCTGGAAAACAAGAGAGGTGATGATTTTTAAACAGATTGACTGTAATAACCACTGCTAGAAGCTTCAGAGACTCCAGCTGACTGGAATCTTCACTCATTTTGCAAAAAAGCTGAGGCACACAAATTACCAGCTATTCCTGCTTAATCTCTCTTAAAATGACACAGAACCTGCACACTTTGACACTCCTTCAAGCAGCTCAGGCTTTGTGCAATACGTTTCAGAGCACCACATTAGTCTCTCTGGACACCAGGACCTTGCAATTCATTGCATTTTGTATTTCAAGTCAAATATTTTGTCTATTAGAGTATCTTAGCAGTTGTAAGCCCGATTAGTTCATTGTCAGTTTCACCACCCAGAACTCACAGAAGATAATTATTTGAGGATGACATTACAAAGCTAGGTATTATTTTGAGATAATGAGAGCATTCAAAACCACAAAGACTTCCAGCAAATCAGCCTGCACTAATTATTCATTTTTGCTTAATTATAAAGGGATATTAGCATGCGGATACATCACCGATTCCACGTCTCAGTTCTACAACAGTTCCTTCTTGGACAATAAAGAAAAAGATCTTCTGGCAATTAGTGTCTCTCTGTACAGAGCCACAAACACAGATTCCTAGATTTTTAAGGTCAGAACAGATTGCTAGGTCATCTACTTTATCATCTGGAATACCACAAGCCACAACAAAAAAGACACTGTAAAAAGGTCGTACAATTGATGTTTATTTATAAAACTAATTACAGTTACTTCAGCTCAACTGTCAGTTTGCAAGAAGAACCATGGTGCTTCTTACACCAATGGGAGCTTTTTCAAACTTGCTGCAAAGGCACAAGAAGATTCTGGGGTGGGAAGCTACCACTGGGCAAATTCAGCCTCCAAATAAGATGCAACTTTCTAAGTGCAATCTGCTGTTGGGCCACACGCTCTTACAGATATGCATCAGAGCATCAGCAGTTGGCGGGTCTGGAGATGGGACACTGCAAAGAGCTAGGGCATGGTGAAGGAAGAGTTTTCCCTTAATTTGGCCAAGCAGGATTGCCATGCCTTCTTCTGCAGCTCATCCTACTGAGATTCCACATAATTGGCAGTTATGCATTGCACAGGGCTCAAGTGCCAAGAACACACTGGTGCTCCTAACCTAACATCCCTGACCTTAACATAGGCGTATCTGGGTGAAACTCTATGGCTCTGAAGTTGGACTAAATCTGATCCCTCATCTGGCCTTAAAATCTGGAAGTAAAGAAGATGTATACCCACAGCATAGGAAAAAACAAAAGCAAGCAAAAAGACCCAACACAAGCTGAACAAAGGCAGCTGCTGGAGTCTAAACAAGCTAAAATCTCTGTGAGCAGCTGAGCTCAGGGACATTTGGTCACTACAGAACATGAATAAGTGTTGCCACATGCAGTGGTTTTCCTCAAATTTTTGATTGCCATGAAAAAAAACCCATTAAAACATGAGTTGCATTCTGCTACACAATCCACTGC
The DNA here is from genome assembly GCA_013400055.1 of Nycticryphes semicollaris. Taxonomy (NCBI): domain Eukaryota; kingdom Metazoa; phylum Chordata; class Aves; order Charadriiformes; family Rostratulidae; genus Nycticryphes; species Nycticryphes semicollaris. The sequence continues at coordinate 167,839 of VXBJ01002933.1, forward strand.
TGGTGGTAATACAAATACTGCTAAACTGGGGCAAATGTTCGGTGTTTGCACGCTTGTCTTACTTTTGCCTACAGCCAATTACCATAGCGAATACGCTGTAATTCACTCACATGTCTAAGTTAATTTAAATTTTTTTTGTTTGTGTCTCGGAATAACAGACTCGGGACTGTATTTCCATCACTGACAATAGTGTGGCTGAGTATTTCTGTTTGGAAAGTTGTGTGTATCAGTTGTCAGATCTCCTGCACGGTAGTGGGGAGAGGAAAAAAGACGATGAATGCTGTTTCTCCATCCGCAAGTTCTGCCACTAAACAAAGACAGAACCTAGTAAGTACATATTTTCGAGTGTTTACCACAAAACCTAAATATTACAGCTCCTTCCTCCTGCTTTCTCAGAACCAGGGTGTAATCAGATAAGGAGAAATCTGCGAATTTACATGGTCGGGAGGTTTTCACAGACGGTGGAGTTTTCCATCGCGCTGGTAGCCAACAAGGCTGCAGGGGAAACACATGGCTGGCGTTCAAGGCTGCCTCAGCGCACCCAGAGCGAGCGCAGCTCTAATACGGAGCAGGTCCCAGGTACCACGCAGCCCTCGGTACACATCAGGCACACACATCTCACTGGCCTGGTCCCACACCAGGCTGGGGAGACGGCCTCGGCGATTCATCACAGTTAAAAACCAGAAGATTAATTTATCACACTCTACGTAAGAAAACTAGCTGTCTGTCATGATAAAGGGGAGAAAAGACAACTTGGCAGAAAGAGAACAGAAAAGTATAAAAAAAGATAACATGGAGGGCCAATCAATTAAAATGCAAAAAATATAGTGTTGCACATGTTGCAGAGACAGACAGCAGCTACATGGTCTCTCCAATGATGAGGCATGACAGCAAGTTTAATAAAAGAAGGAAGGAGTTAGGAAGTCTGGCGAGATCTCCCTTTTCTTTTTGGAATTCATTAATAGTCAAATATTTTTGTCTCTCTCATCCTCACACTTCAAAAAGTTTACATACCGCCTTAATCTTTGCTGCTTCTCAACATGCCCTGGCCAAATACCAAATTTTTCTTGTCTGTACTTTGTACCTCTCCCCTCCTCTTCCCAAGCGGAGCACTGAGCACACCACACAGGGATTTAGGGATGTTTTTGGGTTGTTTTCAGAGAAGATCAAGCTGAAGAAGTGCAGATACACTGGAACACGTGTCCAGATGTTGCCAGCACTCCCACTCACCATCCTTTCCTAACCCACACTGTGTTCATGGCACTGGGCAGTTCTTTTGTGCCTGCAATGTAGGGTTGCTGGCCAGATGATTCAAACCTTTTACTTTTGGGCTATGAGATGTGTAGTTCAGGACACCAAATGCTGCAAGAAGATCAAGGACCTCCAAATATGATCTAATGTTTTCAGAGTTGTCCAGGATAAAGGGCAGAGGAGAGCTGTGACATCCTTGCAGACATCTGAGTCGGTGAAGACTTTTTCTGTACTGATATCCTCACATGTGGATGTGTACCAGCACTGCAGTCAGCAGGCAAGTGATTATTCTGATGATATCTAGCATCATCAGAGCACTCTGACACAACAGTGTTATGACAGAAGATGGATAATATCCACCAGAAAAAAATAATCTTGCCAGGAATTTACTTCCAGGCATCAGATTTTAAGAAGAGGATGTACTGCTTGGAGATTTCAGACACCAAAAATCACTCTCAACTGTTTTATTCCTTTTCTTAGGGAAGCTAACTGAGAACTTTAAGTTGAAATGTGAAACGAGTATCTGTTCATATTAACAGAATCCCTCTTAGCTGTCTCAGAAATTTCTAAAACAAAATTGTCCTGAAACAAAAAATAAACAAAAAAACCCTCAAACCAAAACCACCCACACAAACAAATAAAAAAACCCAGAACATAGCTTCAACACCAGGCATGCATTACTCGGTTTCATTAAATTAAACCTTCCAGGAAGACTTTTGGGTTTGCTTTAGTTTTTTCCCCTCCAAGCTGAAACGCCAGTGTGCTGGTTGCCCAGCTGCTTCAGCTTTATTACGGGTTTTGCTGTCCCCTGGGCACCTGAGGTCACATGGGCCACGTGTCCCAGGGCAGAGCTAAAGACACATCTGTGAGCGCTGGAGCTTGACGTGATGGACACTAAGGCCATAGGGGCTGCAGGTCACGTCCCTTCAAGACCAGCCCCAGCACAAGCAGGGGAAGGGCAGGGGGGAGAGTCGCACACCCTCCTCATTTTAGTAACCCCCTAACAATAAGAGGGTGCATGTGGAGAAGGGGCAGATGACACAGGAGGCACCCTGGCTGGCACTGAGGGTACTTCTCTAAGGGTAAATTAGACTGCAAGCACTGGCACGTGGTCTTCCAGCTTTCTTAGTCTGCTCCTGGTGAGGGCTGTGATAATTATCACCACCTCATCAGCGCTTATGGGGAGTGTGAGGATGCAGAGCAGTTCCCAACAGGCAGCGCAGGTGAAGACACGCTCTTCTGGGGGGAGAAGAGCATTGTGAGGACAGCTACGCCAGGGGCTCCAAAAATGCTCCCTGGCTGGTTTTCCTCACTTGGCGCCACCAAAAAACCTAAGGGACTGCCTTGCATCAGCTGGAGGTAGATCAGCCATGGGCAACCCGGACTGTGGGCAGCAGCACTCATGTGCAGTTTTCAGGGGAAAGCAGGCACAGCGGGAAACGTGGGGCTTTACAACTGTGCACAAAGACAGATGCAATTGCAGATGCATTAGCATAAGACAAATGCATTTGCACCTACAAAGTGAGCCACTTTCAGTGGTAAAAGTGTGTCAAAAATTTATGTGCAAAATTGCAAAACAATTAGAAGAGAAACCTGCTTTTGAAATTGTAGCCTGGGCCCTACTTCTAAAGAGCCTTTTATCTCTTCTTCATTTCTGAATTCAGAAAGCATTCTCTCCACATTTGAGATCATCTGTCTCCCGGTTTTATAGTAGTCTAATTATGATTATTTATTAATATTTTATAAGGATGATCGGGCCTTTCCCTTACCCTGTGGGTGAAGATAAGACACAATGCCCCTCGTTTGCCTTCAGGCAGACCAATAGCCCCATCACAAAGCACAAAGTTAAGGAATGGTCAAGGAAGAGCTTTACAGTGATATTTTTTCCAAAATGAATTCCAGAAAGGTTTCTTAAAGAAACACATTCACTGCCAATGACAAGGACAGTGATTCATAAGCCATAAAGCCTTGCAAAAGCAAGATCACACATGACAACTTTTCCATGTGTCAGGTAGCTCCCATTTTTCACCGCGGCAGTTTTCTAATGCGGATTCCAATAATGAAGAAAGTATTTCCTTCGGGGAGAAAACTTATCAAGATGCCGAGTTTTTTTCCCAGTGACCAATTACGTGTCATGAAAACCAAAGTTAATTCAACACAAGCTCAGGACAGGAGCAGCTGGACAGGTATGGGAACCTTGCTGCTCGGCAAGGTCCCAGACAATTTTTACTCACCTCTAGTGTAGTCAATACAATCTTCTCAACTGAAGAAAAATAAGCCTCCCACAAGAACTGTGTCTGCTGTCTAAGTGCTAGGATTTTATCCTGATGGATAGACCTGATTGTAGAAGGAATCTGTAATACAAGATGTAACATAGTCAGAAGCTTCAGAAAACAACACCATCTCATCGAATTAATATGCTGCTGACAAGCCCTCTCCTCTATTAGCAACCTGCACAGCTTCAGCGCTCCTGTCCGACAGAGATGCGTGTGTCAACAGTTAAAGCCTTGATGTAAAACGAATGAGACACAACCTTTTATAACCTTTGCTACTGAATATATGAATTTTTTTTTATCTGCTTTCTTTTAGTTTTTGGTTGGTTTATGGTAACAAAAGCTCCCTCTCCCCAGCGCTGTGCCATGGAACAGTAAGGGGCTCCTCCATACACCCCTCATGCACAAAGCTCTTCACAGACTAGTATTTTAAAAAACTGGCACCTGCAGGTTCTTCAGAGTCCAACAATAATCCCCATTCTCAAAGTATATTAAAGAGATCTGGAATTGCATTTACTGCAGCAGGGCAACACTAAGTGCCCTAAGGAAAAGGCAGCAACCTCTTAAGTAAAACTCCAATTTTTGGGAGCCCACAGATAAAATTCCATTTTAGTAATTACCGTGGGTGGAAGTAGTAAGGAGTCCCACAACACCCTTTATTCACAAGGTAAAAACACTGCTTCTTTTTTTCCTCTGTCCATTAAACCAACCCATAAATTCTGGTATAAGTTGCTTTACAAATAAATCCCCAATTGTCCTATTGTAATGCTTCGCCATTAAAAAACATAACTGCTCACTGGATCAGAAGGGGAGGACTTCTCTTCTACATCTTTCCCCATCCCACATCCCTCTTGCACACTGGAGGGAAACTAATGTGCATACATGTCATTGCTTAACTTCTTAGGACCTTGACCAAGGCCTCCAAGTGCATCACTTGGACAATGCAAACTGTCATAACTGCAATTTGCTTTAATTAGAAGTGGTATTCACAGAACCAGAAGTATATCTATGATACTTTGCTGACTTGTGTTCATTTTTTCTAGGAATGAAGAGTTGTGCTTTTGCACCTACTTTCTAAGTGATTTCAGATTAGGCCACCTCATTCTCAGACACTCATTTCTCATAAATCTTTTACCTAAGTTGCTAGTTGTAAAAGTGCATACCTGGGCTCTGTGTTGCTTTTGGCACATTCCAGCTTATTCTGTTTACCTGCACATATCTCCTTTTCCTGACCAGAACACACTTTGCTTATTTCTAAATTTTTCTCAGATGTGGCATTGATCATTATTTGCTTTCAGAAGCTCCTGAATCAAATGATTTCACATGAAACATTTTCCTGAACAAAACGTGAGGTTTTAAGAATTTACTTGTAAAAAATTTCCGTAAGAATCAGTAAATTCTTTACAGCATGGGTTGCATCCAGGTCTGGAGACTGCATCCAAAAAGACCATGGCTCCACAAGCTGCAGTGTCAGAAGGGTCAGTCTTTGCTCTCCAAGACCTTCTCTTAGACTTTCATCTTAGAGACACTGCCAAATATATACAGGATTTGAGCTTATGAGAGGGTTAGCACTACAGCTAACTTTAGGTGGAACTGAAGAAAATGGCCAGACTGCTGAAGATGGTACTTTATGTTCCTTCACTATAGGCCCTTTAGGTAAAATAGTCCCTGCAAAACTAGTATGAAAGACAGAAGTTAAGAACACGTATTAGTACATGTTTTTCTAACCGATCACATCACTATTCATGATGTGCTGCAGTAAATAACTGCATCAAATTTCATCTTTTGGAGTGAATATTCCTTCTTTTCATTACTTTTCCACTAAGTGCCAATAAGCGGAGGGAGACTGAGTATTGCCTGTACTGGCTTTCTGCGGATGTGTCTTACACCTGGGATCATTATCAACAGCAAGCAAATGATCAAAGTTACTTCAACTGCAGTGACATGCCATTTTTGCTATAAATGTAAACATTTCGTTGCATTACGTGCATCCTTGTGCTTGTGTACGTGTGCGAGCAAGAACCAAAATCAATACTCATTCCCAGCTACGTCTTTTGAAAGGGAAGACTGCTCTGTCTGTGAAGGTTACTCCAAGAAGTTATGATTTTACACACCACACCGTGCTTGTGGGTGCCTGCAAACAGTGCCAAGGTCAAAAAAAAAAAGCCTTGGTGTCTGCTCCATCACAACAGCTGGAAAGAAAAATCAGAGCTCCCATTTTAACTGCATTTGCCTATTAGTTATTAATCTACTTGCCCAGAAAGACCGGTGGGGAAAATGATGTATTAATACTAATCTGGCAGGATTACACTGGAATTATTAGAACGGGATGACGTCTTAATAGAAGGTCATTTCAGTAATAAGTAGGGGGAAGGGAAAAACCATCCTGCACAAATAAATGCAGAAAGGCTGGATTAAGCTCTCCCAGTGCTATGATGAGCAGAATATGCAAATAAAAACATCTGAGCTGCTCTCAAACAGGAAATGAAAAACTGTAACATAACAAAAACATTTCCCAGAGCAGACATTCAGGCCCCCTGCCAGCTCTTTAAAAACACTGTTAATAACGGTGTAGTAGCTGTTCAGTATGGAAGCAGCTGCGAAGAGAACGAATGGCATGTTACCGGAAAGCATGAAGATCAGCAAATTATTATTATTTAAAGACAGAAATAATTTTGCACAGAAAAACGTGCTGCCCACAGAAGCAAAAATCAAATGGCCCTTTTATATTTGCAGCTTGCAGCACAGTAAGGAGAATAGGCAGCACTTCACAAGGCTTGCGAGGCCAGCTCTTCACAAATATTTACTTCTTCAGACAAGTAAATAGGCATCTAACAAGATTTTCACAGGTACTTCATTTTTGGGATGCCAAGACACCTGTACTTCTGAAGGCTTCTCTTCACAGATGACAATAGCTTGCCACTTTGGAAATGAGTTAAATTCAACCATGAAAAAATCCCTCCTATAGGCTACTTAGTGGCTATTCCAGATCTTGGGAATCTCAGCTGGGTGATGGCGTTTTATCAAATGCAACATTCAGGAAACCATTTTTCAAGAACTTTTTTTAACATCAAGTTCTCCACATCCTTTATACAAAGTATTTTAGACAATAAAACCAACTCGAGAAACAGAAAAAAAAAATAATGTAGTGAATTTAAAACCAAAGTAGATGCTGAAGGCAGCAGGGAATTTCTAACTTCTCAGCCTGCTTTTGTTCTATCATCTCAAGGTAATTAACAAAAAGTGACAAGAACACTGCTTCAGAAGGCAATGTTACATGGTCCAGACATCAGGAAAGGGACAGATTCTGTTTCCCACAGAACTGTTAGGTGGTAACTCCTGTCTGAGAAAATATCTGCTTTCCTGATGAGCTCCTTCAGTACCTGCCAGATAGACACATGGCACTGCTGGGACCCCTGCAGACAAACTATTTTTGACAGACAAGAGCAGAACTTGCCTTCAAACGTTTTCTCTCTTATCACAGCACCCAGTCCAGGACAGTTCTGCCTCAGAGGGGGTTCCAGGTGCTCCACACCAGAAAACATTTCATGCTCTTAGAAAAAATAGAAGAGTCTCTTGCATTTAAGAATGTGGCCTGGTGGCTGCAATGACCTTCAGGTCAAAAAATGAATGATGTCATATTAAATGAGTTCATAGCGGGCGTGACACAGAGAAACCCTTCATGATAAAAATTCTTTTACAGCCCTGACCTTTTGGATTCATCTTTCCTGTCCATTTAGATGGTGGCAGCAATAATCAAGTGATCTCCTGAAGGCCGCGGTCTTTTTCTTACCTGTAATAACAATCTCTCATCGCCTATGACGGCAGCTTGGTTCCAATCAATCACTTCCGAGAAGGGCAACTCCCACCCGTTGCTGAGCATAACCGGGACGCAGGCAGCCTGAATGCACACAGGGACATCACCGTCGTTAGCGGGTACCCCTCCGAGCATGGACAGCTTTTGAGGTTTGCACCAACACCCTGACCCCTGTTTCCTCCACAAGCTCGGAAGCCAGAGGCAACGTGGCAAAGAATCCCAGAAGCCAGAGGCAGCCCGAATGTTTGCAGTTTTCCATTTTGTGCAAATTCCTATTCGCTGAAATGGAAGGGGTTTGCACGGAGAGAGAGTGGCATTTGAAATCTGGTGCTCGTGCTGCCAGGCGAGGGCAGACCTGTTAAAATGCTGTAGATGTAACACCGGAGAATTTAATACAAAATGATGGCCTCCCTTGCTGCTTTGTGAACCATTCAGCAGGGCACTAACTCCCTCAATTTTTATAACATGTTGCACGACAACCCTACAGAAGATGTGTATTGCATTTCATTCCAGAGCACTTTTTCCACAAAGGAGGAGTGAATTCCCTATCTTGTTTGCTATCAGCTCTCAAAACAGAGGTAACTGCACAAACACAATTCATCTGTCATCATCCATCTACAAAAATAAAAATCGCTCTCTGTCTTAAACAAAAAGCACACACATTTAGTACCTATTTTGCACCGGTGTGACCTGTCTAAATTATTTAATCTTTTGCCTGCTGTGCAAGTTCCTCTGCACAAACGGCAATCTGTGGGAATATTCAGTAAACAGAGAAGTATTTCAGTAAATCAACGATCGCCACTAGGTTCTGGTCAGCTGCATCACAACGTAAGATCCAAAGCAAAAGCCTCCTGATGCAATGCAAGAACACTTTACCAGAGGACCTGCATTAAGCCTGTGCTCTGGTTCAGCTTCACTTGGATCAAGCCAAGCTCAAGTGCTCTGAATTTAGTCCCAGCTGGGGTGAGTCCTTCCTGTAACTCTCAAAAGATGGTGTAAAGGGGAATTTTTCAGACTGATGCACTTCCCTTGGTAACATGTATTACACATAGGATCTTTGACCGGTCAAGTCTCTGAATTACAGCAGCGCTTATAATGTGTAAAGAACTGTGAACCTCTGTAAGGAGATGACACTAATGCATGAAAAAAGCCAAGCAGAAAACACTTAGCAATGTGTTTTCATGTTTAAATCATGCCACTAATGTGGATTATGTTTTTCAACATGCCCTGGAGCCAGACAGAAATTGGGAATTCATCATAATCAGTGAATACTGCTGCTAGTCTGCCAGGAAAATCCTCAATGCCTGTGTTTTATCACCATTGACCTGGAGCCTCCAAGTTCTGTACAGTGCTTTCTTCTCCTGAGACAAGGCATCTAGCAAAAGCTCTATGACTTATGGTTCAGATGAGAGAAGAGCTGAGCAGTGCTCTTCAGGAGGAGCTGAAGTGACCTGTCATCCCAAATAAGCCAGTCCTACTTCTTCCTCCAAAGAGGCTGGAGAGGGAACAGCACTTTGCAGGCTACTAATTTTCTCTGTAATCTACTCCTTCTGAGTAGGAGCAAGAGATAAGTGACAGTCCGGAACTTGGATCTCAAATGTAACAGTAGGTGTGTGATTTAGGCTTAAACCTAAGTGTCCAGCACATTTGGGACACTCTAGGGTATCCAAGAAACCCGTCAAAAGCTGGCAGACATGACACAGGATCTACAGGGGACCTTCTGGAGAAGCAGCAGAATGCCAGAAGGGTACCCCATGTCTTCTAAAATCACATTATACACCTACACTTAGGTACCTGAATCCTGCTCTGCACTGCAGTAAATGATCCTCTTTAATCCTGGCTGGGACATTTTGTGGCTGCTGAAGAAAAGTGACGTGATGCTATTCATTAGCAACTTTACTGCCAACGCTGGGACACTTCCCAGACTCTTTTCAGTGGTTCCCAGTGACAGGACGAGGGGCAATGGGCACAAGCAGGAACACAGGAAGTTCCATTCAAATATGAGGAAAAACTTCTTAAGGGTGAGGGTGACAGAAAGCTGGAACAGGCTGCCCAGGGAGGTTGTGGAGTCTCCTTCTCCGGAGACCTTCTAGACCCGCATGGATGCCGTCCTGAATAATGTGCTCTAGGCAATCCTGCTTTAGCAGGGGAGTTGAACTAGAGGATCTCTAGAGGTCCCTTACAACTCTGACAATTCTGACCTCTAGGCCACCTAGGCCACCTTCTGCAAGTTCAGCAAACACCATCTAACAACAGGCAATGCATAAGAAGTTTTGGTTTAACTAAATGAAAACAAAAAGCTATTTTTACTGCCCTGGGGCTTCCTTGTGGAGAGGCTAGTGTCTCCCACGGGAAGTCTCACAGCTTGACAAAGTACAGCTCTAAATCGATCCAACCTCTCAGCCCCACCACATCTAGGGAAGCCCCTTTCCTGGAGGTAACGCTATTCAACCTTCAGATGAGCTCAGTGCTCAGCCCCTCCTGGGAAGAAGCTGCCAATTGCTCCACAAGTATGAATAGAGGCTTTCGCAAAGTGGATTATTGTCCACAAGGGAAATGAAACACATTTCCCTCCTCCCCACCTCCATCGGCAACCAGTGCAGCCGATGCTTTAAACTGCAGCTCTTACCTGCAAGGCTTCCAGAAACCTGAAAGAGCCAAGCCTGCGCCCACGGGGAACCAGACAGAAAGTGGCATTGTGCAGCATTTCACGGTAATCATACCTAACAAGAACAGGGGAGAAAAGAGAAAATTCAATTAGCGGTAAGTCCTAGAGTAACTGGGCGTGAAAATGCAAACAGCTGTTGAGAAACATCTGGATAAAATCATCTCCGACCAAGACCGCTCACCACCAGGTTAACTGGCTGCCTCTGTGCACGCGTGTGTGTCAGCCACCTCCCTGCTCCTTTTTGTTCATCCTAAAGGAGCAACCACCACGGGAGAGAGCTGGGGAGAGCAGTAATGCAACTGAGAATGAAGGAAATTATGTTGCCTATTGGAATAATCAGCCATACCTATATAAGCAGGCCTGCATGAGTTCTAACAATAAACTTATGTTAAATATTTTTATACCCAAAGCGTTGTTGCGGTACTTCTGCGACCCCACTTTTTTTTCAGATTTAGTCAAGGCCATGAACAACTCTGTTCATTTCTGCGCAAGAGGTTTTGCTCAAAGCAAAAAAAAATATTCCAACTACGCCAAAGAAATCTTCCCTTACCAAGCAGGCACTAAAAAAGGGACGGGGGAGTTACAATGACTCACTTGGTGGTTATTGTCAAGTGTGGTGAGAGGGATAAACTGCTGAATTTTGGCAATTAACTACACTAGCTGTAACAACCCCTGCTCCTCCAACTTAAAACTTTAAGTGCTTATAGACACTCCTGGGTTGGTTTTCTTTTTTTTTCCTGATTCAATCAATCACCTCAAAACCATTTACCAAAACCACACATCAAATCCTAACAGTTTCCAGCCTGTCATTAGCTAATTGTGCTTCTGGCAAACCCATGGAACTGCGAACGGCACCAAACGTCATCTGAGACAAAAGGACCCAGATTAAACACCCTCCATTCTCCAGAGTGTCCCGGACGCTACCGACAGATGTTATTTGGACAGTAACTTGTGGCACTGAAATTTTTTAACACTAATAATCTAATTTAACCAGATCCTGCAGGCAATCTTTGTGTATGCGTGTACATGTGTATGTATATACACATGTATATGATTATATTTTATATATAAGAAAGCCTGGATCTACGTTTTTATTCTCACACAGGCCAGACAGATGGGAGTAAGCCAATTTTCAATTATAAGCTCTGTCTTTAGGAAGAGACATCTTGCAAAGGCCCATTTGCTTAAACAAGCGTGTATAGCTAATTTGCACAAGAAAAGGTCACTGTGAATGGATTAAGATTATCTCCACTGAGAGTAAAATAAAAACTCTTGTTGCATTAATTAAAACTACAAAACAGACTTTAAAGTACTTTTTTCTTCTTTTTAAATCTTATCTCAACTTCAGTTAAAATACATATATACATATTCTGCCCAAGTCACAGCAATTTCTTTTTCTCATGTGGGAGACTGATTGGCAGCCATGTCCCACCTCACCAGCCAGCAGTGACACAGCACACGAGGGAAAATATTAGGAAACCAGAATACCAAAAAAGTAAAAAAAAGCTGCCATTTTTAAGCATTCCTTTTTCACATACCGAGGTCTGAGGCGCAACATTATCACTGCATATTGTATGACAGAAAATGTTAATAAATACCAAAAATAGAATACCCCGTAGGGCTAGAATATGCCAGTCAGAAGTCCCCCATCATTAGCTAGCTAAAAATGTAAAAATCCTGTTAATACCACTGAATGCACCAGTATCCACAAAACGTTGATGGCAGAACAAGAACACAAAGAAAAGCAGAGAATGAGGCCAGTGCAAGTGAGTCCTCCATACGCCAGTGGTGTCTTATACTGGGCACCTTTTCTTTTATATCTAATTTGCTGATGTTAGGATAGATTTTCAAAGGGGAGGAAAAAAAAGGATTTTGTCGACTATTTCCCACCTGAAAATCAGTTAGTGCCTTGCTCCCATTTGCTCGTTTTAAAGCCTAATGCGTGATTTATTGCTGAGCTCTGGAACAGCACGGTTCATGGTCATCAAGCAATTTATCTACATCACGCGTACACAGAGAGCCTCATCCTAACCTTGATCCATGGGCACAAAATTTCCATTCACTTCAGGCAGAACCCACAAACACAACGGGAGCGGACCCAGAGTAAAACAATATCCATGGAGAGCTGCTGCAAAGAATTAATTGCACAAGAGATTCTTCCCACCAACAAATTTCTCCGCAATTTCAACCTAAACCTTTCAAGGTGCCTCAAGGCGATCTTTGAGCGCAGCGCTAGTGGACTGGTTCCCGGTTTAATCCCCCTCAGCAACCACTCTGGTGCCGAGCATCTATTTGAAATCCCTAAACACGGGGTGCTAATTTTACTTCTGTTGGTTTGTGGGTAGGATGCGAAGCAACGGGGGGTACCCTGCCTGCTCTAGGTGTTCCTGCTCTGGCAGGGGGATTGGACTAGATGATCTTTCAAGGTCCCTTCCAATCCCTGATATTCTGTGATTCTGGGAAAGACAGAAGATAGCCCAGTATGTTTAAATTCGGAAATGCTTTTCACGCAACACACGCAGCCAGCCACAAATACATAAACACCTCCGTCAAGCTGCAAGCCCAGCTTTGTAATTTGAAGCATCGCTTGCGGACGAAATCGTTTACATGTAACAAATAGTACTTCAGAGTGGAGTCTGCAGCACAGAGCGTTGTATGTTTTTCTCAGATTGCCAGGCAGCATTCGGAGGAGCACTCGGCCACGAAACCATCACCTGGTGAATGAAGCTCCAGCCCAGTCAGAGGGGACAGAAGGCCTCAGGGCAACCCTCAGTTCCAGACTCCATCACAGTCAGCCTTGCAGGAACCAGATTTGAGCTCTGCCAGTGTTTTGCCAGGGAGGGAAAACTGCTTATGTACAATCGGCATTATTTTCCATACATACATGTCTCACCTGAAAGCATCCCTGCACTTCCCCTGACTCTGACCTGAAATGCTTTCAGTGAAGTCAGTAAGATAATCTCTCTGATTAAAGGTAGTGAGTTAAATTTAAGTTATGAGTTAAATCTCTGCTGGACTTGAAGTTCTCCTTCACCTTCTCTCCTTCACCTTCTCTCCTTTTCTTCTCAGGGATTTCCCAGAGAGCTGGCCCAGAGACCCAGGAACATCCTCTCAGCTACAGCAGGACACTTGTACATTAAGAATTGATCTGGCATCTATTGCAAATACCAGTACTGCATCAATGGCAGGCTTGATTTCCCCACCATCCTCACTGACTAATCTCAACAAGACCTCGGGGAGGCAATGAAGTATTATAACCCTGCTTGCAACTGGCGGAGGAGCCTTGAGTTACAGAGAAAATAGTCAAGTGTTTAGAAGAGGTTCTCCTAGAGCCTGCTCCTCCTCTTCTCCCCTGGCAATGGGGGCTATATCTGTTTTCAGAACTACTTATTTCCATTAGCCAGTACTGTCTGAGTACAGCAGGGAGATTTGTTACGGTCCTCCAGCTTGCTTCCCTGTGGTTTCTGCAAACCAGGAGCTGCCAGCTCGTGGGGATAGCTCTGCATTGCCTGGCTGTCCAGACACTCTGGTTTTACCTGGCTATGAAGGTTTTCCAGGCTCCAATTCAGGCAGCTGAAGCATCCCGTGCCACAGCTGAGCTGGGCACTTCTTCCTTACTTCTGCTGCTTTGGAGTCACACTCCTTTCGGCACTTTCACTTACTACTTGTAGTTAATCTTCCTGAGCATTTATTGTAGAAAAACTTTGACAGGAGTCCTCTGCTTTTCTTGGAGGATGCTTATTTCCAGAAAGCTCCCTATGTTGGTGTTTGAAGACTGCTGTGAGGGGAGGCACACGTTTCTTGCTCATATTCCTGTGTTCCTTCATTCTGCACGCTTGCATGGAGGTAACATTTTACTGCCAATTTTAGGGTCGGCTTGGCCTGGGCCTCAGCTGCATCATTCAAACATGTTAAAATCCAAAATCCATATGCCTTTAAAATGACAGTTGGGGCTTTAAAACTAAAATAGCTACAGATTTAACCCAAAGCTGGCATCCCTCTGTAAGGATCAGCAGTGTGTTTTATTAACTTTCAGGCTCCCTTCCGTAATGATGAACTGCACCTTGTTCACAGCTAATACCTTTTGAGGCAGCATAAACAAATAGCTCTATCTGTAATCAATTCTAATTTATTCACACTTTAATTGAAATATCCCCTCCCTGCTACCACCTATAGCTGAGAAAACATGTTCGGCCCCATCTATCACGCAGGTGTAAACACTGCAACGCCGTGCGGGCAATTATCCGGAGGAGAAATGCTGCTCAGCCAAATGCTCTTACCATTTTAACTTCTTGATCCAACACACTGCTTCTGTCTTTCCCCACCCCCGCTTTTTTTGTTCCTTCTGATGTGCCGACCTTGTCAGTCAGCACATGGATTAGAGGGCTGCTTGGGATTCCTGGTTCACCATTATCCCAAGGAGCCCAGGCAGGCAGCAGAGGCTCTGCAGGGACTAATCAGCCATGCCATACATTCCTTCTTACAGCTTAAGCATTTCCCCATGTCACTACACTTAAGAGATTATAAACTAGCCTGGGAAATATTTTCACTACCCATTTTAATATAAACTACTTTTTTTTCTAAAACCATATTGTCATCACCATTGGTTGAAGAGAAGTTTAAAAGGACACCAGGTTGTTCAGACCAGCTACCCAGATTTAATGACTATCGTACTTTATCCAGCTATACGTCTCCTGTCACACAGGAATCACAAAGCACTGTACATATTTTCTTATCTAATCCTCTGAACGCTGATATGAGATATCATCACCGTTCCCATTTCACAGATGGAAAAGCTGAGATACAGATGACTGGTAGCTTCTCCAGCAGCTGGACAGACCTTGGGAATGCTAACCCCAGCATCCTTAACTGTCTCCCTCCTCTCCAGTGATAGTCCTCACTGAAAACCAGCCATATGTTATGGATGCCAACATTCAGATGGACATGCAGGAGCAGAACCCAAACCAAATATGATGGGTTTAGCCCAGCAGTACATATTTTAACAGTGCCACACATAATCCATCTTTTGGAAGGTGCTGGAGCTCATCTTTGGCAGGGAGCATTAGCACATACCGCTGTAGATGTCAGATGGGACTTGAGCTGTTTTTTTCTTTCCTCAGCCAAAAACTGCTATGGCACTTAACCAACTATGTCCAGGGCTCCCTCCCTGCATCTGCAAGCCCACAAATTCAGGCTGCATCTTCCAAAAGTCCCTGGATCAGTTAAAGTGCTACAACAAAGACAGATATTAAACTCCTACAACACAAGGCTAAATGGTGGCATGTTTCCCAGTTTTCCAGTATATCACGTTTCAGCCATTAACCAATCGGCCAGTTTTCCGTGTGTGAACGCTTAATACAGGTGGCTCTGAACTACCGGCTGGAGAGCCTCAAAAGAAACCCTCTCTGTCACAGGGAGCATCTCGTTGCTTGGTTTCCATTAAGGTATGTTGGCTTTTAAATAAACTGTCAAGTAGAACTTGGCATTGAAAAAACCAAGTGAGTTACTGCCTTTGTGGAAAAGCTGAGAGCTCAGTTGTGTGTCAGATAGAAAGCTGCCCAAGACGGAGCTCGGAAGGCTAACCCACCCTATTTGGAAGGGTGCCGGTACCACAAACCGCTTGCTGTGGGATTTATGGCTGCGCAATGCTTTGGGGTGATCTTAATGTTGGTGAACAGGCTACTGGCTGGCAGTTCATCTCCCTCTCCGCAAGCACCGGGCCCGGAATTAGAAAGTTTGGAGGTGCAAAAACATAATTGGAAAACTTTTTTTTTTTTTCCCCTGCTTAAAGGGCTAATTGATTTCACAGGTGTTTAATTATCATTTGCTGTGAGATAATACCTTGTAGTGCCATAAAAAATGGATTTAATTTTCAAGTGCTTGCAAAACCATTGCCAAAGCCAAGTTAGAGCTAAAGCTAGATAATTATTCTATAAATCAAACACACTGCCTCCTTTCTTTGAAATTTTTAATACTTGGCTATAATGATATCTGACGACCTTGAAACTAACATAAAAAGGATTTTCTTGCCAAGTGCTGAAAGGCAGCCATTGGAGCATTTCTTTCAGCCTGGTTCATTACCACTGCCACCACCGCCGCCATGCTGCCCAGGCTGCGGGACACCAAGGGGTGCTGTGATGTAAGTACAGCATCAGCGTGCACCAACAGTGGTCTCAGCACCCAGGTAATGGCCTGTATGTGTATGAGCATGAGCCCCATCCAAAAACGCAGATAAATTAATGAAAATCCTGCACAATTCTTCTAGGCCTGGCGGTGGAAATGAATCTCTGCAAACGTTCAGCAACTAATCTCAAGGTACAACTGTTCCCTCCTCTCCAGGCCAGCATCGTCTTTTAGTTCAGAAGCTTGGATTAACAAAGAAAAACAAGGAAGTAGAATTTTTACTGTAATGTACTGCTAAAGGAACTGTGCTACATTTTAGATGGACAATAACCATTGAAATTTAAATCACCTTCAGAGTCTTCAAGTGACATCAGGGCTGTATTCAGTTCACTCCCAACATTTGGATACACAAGCCATTAAAGTCAATGTACATTCTAACACATAAAAAATGCTCCAATGATTTTTGTCTAAATATTTACACAGAAAGCCCTGTAAATCTATACGGTGCATGCAAAGCATGCTCAACATCTGGACTGCCAAATACCGTCCAACTGGCTGCCAGCGTGGTGGTCACACCACCAAGAACGAGCAGGCTTACACAGAGGCAAATGCAGTCTCACCAACATCCCTTGATGTTTAAAGGTAACTGCTTATTTAACAAGTGTGCCAGAGAGGGGCGGTGGGTAACGTGTGAGAGGCAAAACCCTGCCGAGGTGTCTCTCTAGGCAGCGTTACGCCCCAGTTACCAGCAGCCTGCTAATGGCATCGTGCAGCGCTGCTTCTGAAACCAAAGGCTGGCTCCTCGGCTCTGAGCTCCTCTAAAAGCGTCTGTGTGACAGCAGCACCTCGCTGCGCTGGCAGCGAGAAGGCTCTTAACACGCCTGAGTAAGAAAAGTCCACGAGGGAGCAAACACACCCGCGCGCTTGGATCTTCCGAGGAATGTAAATGCAGCGCCACGCACTGAGAATTCAAGAAGGTCGAGGTCGGTGGGAAAGCACTGAAGATGCCGATGCTGGCAGGCGTGGATGCACAGGAACACAGGCAGCCACACGGTAAGGTTTTGTGTGGACCCACCTCCCCTGCCACCCCCTCTGAAGAGGCATAAACGTCTATGAATCTTCTTTGCCTGAAAAATGCACGTCTGCCACTTACTGCCCATCAAGCTGCTGGACCTTTACAAAGGTAAAGATAAGACCAACCTATTAAGATGATCCATTGGTTCAGGCAGGCTTTTTCAAACAATAAATTATGCCAACGCTTTGCATCATTATGGTACCTCTACCTTGCCGTTTTCTGGAGATCACAAACTCCTTTTTGAATATTTTAATATAAAGAACCTCAGCCTGCCAGCAGGAGAACAAAGCAGTATCTCCATTTCACTGATGAGGAAACCGCCACACAGCCTGAACCTGGTCTTCATCTACTCACCCTCATTCCCCAGCACTATGCATAGAAAAATGCAAGAGTAAGTTGAAAGCACTGTCTAACTCTTGACAGTGTGATCTGGTGTTTCAACAGGGAACTGATGTCCTGGGCTGCATTAGAGGAAGCGTGGCCAGCAGTGTGAGGGAGGGGATTCTGCCCCCCTACCCTGCTCTGGTGAAACCCCACCTGGAGTACTGCACCCAGCTCTGGAATCCTCAGCACAGGAAAGACAGGGACTTCCTGGAGCATGTCTAGAGGAGGGCCACAAAAAATGATCAGAGGGATGAAGTGTCTCTCCTGTGAAGAAAAACTGAGAGAGCTGGGGTTCAGCCTGGAGAAGAGAAGGCTCTGGGGAGACCTTATAGTAGCCTTCCAATATATAAAAGGGGCTTATAAAAAAAGATGGAAAGAGACTGTCTACCAGGGCCTGTGGTGACAGGAAAAGGGTAATGTTTTTAAACTAAAAGAGGGTAGATTCAAACAGGACACAAGGAAGAATTTTTTTACTGTGAGGGTGGTGAGACACTTGGACAGGTTGTCCAGGGAAGTTGTGGCTGCCCCATCCCTGGAGGTGTTCAAGGCCAGGCTGAATGGAGCTTTGAGCAACCTGATCTAGTGGGAGGTGTCCCTGCCCGTGGCAGGGGGGTTGGAACTCAATGATCTTCAAAGGTCCCTCCTAATACAAACCATTCCGTGTTTATATGATTCTAATTTTTAAACTTGGGGTTATTAGATTCTGTCCTTCACAGAGTGACTTTTTTCGGACTTTAGCCTTCTCCTAGCAGTGAAGCAGTGTCAAATACTTGTCCTAAATAGCCCTATGTGGTGCCATTAAACAACCTCACATGCTGTGACATTCCAGCTGTACACATATTTGGGATAATTTCCCACTACAAAGCTAGTTTTCTTATTGATTTATTCTCTAACTTAAAAAAAAAAAAAAGGTCTTCTACTACAATTTCAGTTATTAAAGCATCAGTTGGATTAAAGACCCAAACAAAGAAAAATCCATACTGTATTTTCTGAACAATGTAACAAATTTTAGCTCATCTGCCACCCACTCTAATTTTGAGATTACAGGACATACCTGAAATCCTCAGAATGCAGAGTTATAAAGGACTTATTGTGAGATTTCTCACCTGTCAACACCTGCTGGCTCTGAAGCCAATGATTCCCTCTTGCCTGTCAAAAA
>VXBJ01002933.1:186613-228362 GCA_013400055.1 Nycticryphes semicollaris
AAAAAAAAAAAAAAAGGCCTCCAAATCTTTCTTAATTATTTTTAAATAGCTCTTTATTGAAAATTTGAGGTTAAAAAATGCTGAAGAGGATCAGTTTTCTGGAGTTTCATGCTTCTGTATCTGGGGCTACTGAATGTTTTAACTAACCTAGAAAGAGAAATTATTGATTACAAGCCCTGGATGGTAAGAAATTAATAAAATCAGTGCTCTGCACCCGTTTACGCCACAGTCCAATAACTGGACCCAGCAGAATCCAGAGGACTCTCCGCTAAGCTGCCTGTAGGACTGGGACTTAGCAGGATAGTAGATAAAGCACAAACCCCTGAAAATTGAATTAGAAGGGGTTATCATTTCTGTTCTTGCTCTGAATGTCTGGCTGAGCTCTTTACCAAACGATTGAGAATAGTCCTTATGAAGCTTATGATTTTCTATTCAGCTCCACAGATTTCCCCATTATGGCTATCAAGCTCCTAAGTGGCTTGTTGGCATCTTTAAAAGTTATAGTCCTCCAGACGCAACATCTAAAAATGGAAAGCAAAGATGATGTGCAATACTGGCTCTAATTATGCAAGAGTTCATCTCTATGAATGACTGGATGTGTTTCCAAAAAAACAAGAGGGACTTTACACAGGAACTGCTGTCAGAGCCCCATGTTGTCTAGGCATGCTGACCCAAAATGTGACCATGCTTGGAGGAAAAATTAGTTCAGCAAATCCACTAAACAACTTTGCATGAAATAGAGAAGTGATTTATTTTTACTCATAAGAAGTCAGCTGCAGCTTAGCCCCCAGGAGTGGCAACACCACAGCATATCTAGATATTTCAATGATTTATTTGTTTATTAGTCCTCATATTTGCTTTCATCTCAGGATCTCAAACTATTTTCTTTCCCCTTTCTGTAAATGAGCCAAAGCTGCCTCNTTCCATGTATTTTGATTTTGTAGCACTGAACTTTAGGGTGAAATCCCAGCACTGTTACAGTCCAGGGCTGGTTTCTACTGACTGACAGTGGGTCACTGATCTTCTGGACTTAATGAGAACTAACTTTTGCAATAACGCAGTGCAGGAGTGTGAAAGGGCAGGAAAATGTAGACGTTTTTGGGTTTTTTTCCTATTGCAGTCAACAGAGAGTATTAAAATAATTTTCATTTTCTAAGGGAGAAAAAAAGAGTAGATAGCAGAAAGAAATATAGAGAAGCACTGATAATTATTTTTCAGTGATGCCTCCCATTTCTGTCCTCAATTTTGTTAATACAAAGCTAAATCAGGCCACCCCACATGCAGTTTGAGGACTAGGACTGTGCTTCACATAGTGGCCAGGTAAAATGGGGTCTGTCACTGGACAGATCTGCTCCTTCTCTGTGCTCACTCACTTCTGCTGACTACAGTAAAATCAAAGTTTTCTATTATTTGCTCTTCTCGGCAAAAAAAAGGCAGCTAGAACAACAGCACGGCTCCTCTGCACCTCTGCAACACCCACTCTACCTCAGAGTTGGACTCTCCTCTTTTCCTGAGTCAGAGGAAAACGTGAACTGTTGACCATTAAGTTTAAATTTAGAATTGTAGCTGGCTTTTGTTAGGCAGTTTGCAGCTTTTATAGGGGTGTTTTGGCACTCCAGTGGTCTTCAGCTGACGTTAAACCAGATCAGGGTGACTATATTCTGTTCAGTAAGGCTGGAAAGAGTCTTACCCACTTGCAACAGAACAAGGGGTAATGGTTTCAAACTGAAAGAAGGTAAGTTTAGATTGGATATAAGGCAGAATTTTTTTACTGTGAGGGTGATGAAACACTGGAGCAGCTTGCCCAGAGAAGTTGTGGATGCCCCGTTATTGACAGTATTCAAGGCCAGGTTGGATGGGGCTTTGAGCAACCTGATCTATTGAAAGATGTTCCTGCCCATGGCAGGGGGGTTGGACTAAATGATCTTTGAAAGTCCCTTCCAATCCAAACCTTCGTAGGGTTCTGTGATTATCCATGGTGGCACAGAGGACTTGTAGGTGAGCATAAAAAATTGCTGTCTAAAAACCACCAAAACTATTGCACGTTTCCATCCATGCATACTTACATACTTTTGCATCCATGCATACTTTACATACTTGTGCCAAGAAAGTTTGGACCAGATGATCCTTGAAGTCATAGAAAACCAGCCTGGCATTGCTTGATTCTATGATTAAATGTACACACTTCTGCACTGTTTAAAAAGGACTTTCATTAGGAAACCACTGATGCATGTGCATACCCTTCTCTTGCCTGACCCTGCCCTGACACACAAAGAACCTCACAGATGATTTTTGCAAAATCACGGCCCATTTTGAGAACAATTAGAGGAATAACCAATCAAAGCAAATTGAAAACCTCATTTTGAAGGAGAGCTCTTCACGAGCATGCAAAGTGAGTCTTTTGAAAACAAGTCGGCAAGTGTAAGTGCCAAACACCATCTAAACCAGTCCGTATCGCAATTCTCAGCGCCGCTTTTCATTTTGTCCCTAGGAGTCTGAGGGAAACCACATACCTGCTGATGGTGAGTGCTTGACTGCTCACATCTGTAGCCCTAATGCATCACCACAGTGTCAGGCATCTGAGCTATGTCAGGACCAATCCTAAGAGATAGGGACAGTGTTTTCTCGGTCCCTACTGATGCCCACTCCCACTCTGGCTCTCAGCACCGCACAAAATTATCTGTTTCGCTTTTTTAGCATTCCTGCCCCGCTGGGCAGTGTCTGCCTGCATGGGCTACGTCTGTTTGCGAGCTAATACATTATTTACACCAACTATGCAGGCACAGCAGCAAGGATATAAAACATTTATCAACAAAAGGACCAGTTTGTCATTTTAAAATAATTATGTTTCTTTAAAGAAACCAACAAATTCAGTTGTCTCAGAATTACTTATTAGATTGCGCAGGCTTGCGAGGACTCTCTCTTTTGGAGGGAGAAGTCACCACTCCAAATAAAGCTTTAACCATGAGAAATTTTATACCTCAGCAAGGAAATCTCAAGCTCACAGGTTTTGTAGCCAGAACCCTAGTGAGAAGCACAGGTCAGGTTAGGTCTATGATGGCACCTTCTCCTGTGATCTGCCAGACACTGAAACGCCTCTGATGAACCACAGGGCTTCAGAGCAGGGAACCCACTGGTGTATTTGCAATTCTGTTCCACTGTCAGCAGCTGGAGCACACCTACACGACACTTACACCTGGGAGCAGCTCTACCAGCCCCAGCCCTGGTGGAATACAGCCAGGCATCCCCTCCAGCCCTTGTGGGAAGTGTGTGGGGCCAATCTGGCACTGCCTGGCAAAAAAAGCCCTTTGCTCTCTGTCTGCTCCCTGCCTCACGTTGCCTTTTTATACCTCCCCCAGCAATTCAGGCACAAGGACAAATGGAAAGGGAAAGGCATCGGCACGTGAGTGCTCCAGTCAGAGAGAGAGCTGTGATCTGGTGTGCTTTGCAGATCTCCAAGGAAAACATGACCATCCAAAGAGGGTTTACAAGAGGATGCCGGCAGTGATCAGATTAGTTGGAGGAACAACAGCTCTTTGGCCAAGTGCTAACAGTCAACAGATGGAGGGGAATGATGTTGACCGTATGAGAGGCCATGAGATGATGCAGTGCAACATGCAACTGGACCACTTTTTAATACAGGTGTGTTTTTTTGAACCTTCCAGTGATAAGCAGAGAGCAGGTACAAAGACATCTTTAAAGGAGGCTTCTGTATCAGGGTAACTTGAGCTTCCTGCATCTAATAAACGATAACTGCAGCACCCTGTGCTGGCGGGAGAACAGGCTGCACAGTTCCCAGCTGAGCCTGGGTTTTGTGTGCCATGTCCCCAAGGGGTATAAATGAGACCGCGAGCTCTCCCTGCAAAATTCTGAGCAGCTGTTCTCCCTCAGCTCCCTCTCTCAGACTCCAGATGGGCTGTGATACAGGCATTTTCCTACAGCAGCGCCTGAAATCACGTGTTAGACGTGTCAGCAATTTCTGCCAACATCGGAGGCTAAAAAGGTGCAGTCCTGGAGCAGTTTTTTTGCAGCATCCTCATGCAGTGCAGACATCTTTTACATACTGTTTAAGAGACTATAAAACACAATAAACCAAACTCCTCTGTAATGCTTGGCATCTGAAACAAGACTCTTTACCTTAGAAAGGAGCAATTCTGTAAAGGATTAGAGGGTCACCATGGATAAGCAGTTCAAGGCTGTTACAGAAGAGCAAATGAATCCCTAGACACATGAACCATGTTGTACACACAGAGAAGAAATTGTCCCCATGTACAGAGAGTCGGTGAGGCAGATAGCAGAAAACACCCAGGGCTAATACCCCCACATTTTAGAAAGACGCTGAATAACTGAAGACAGAGTAAAGCAACAGAACAGTTATTTAAGGGACTGTAGTAAATACCCTTCTGAAAAAGACCTCAGCTTGTTCAGCTTATCAGAGAGAAGAGAAAGAAGCAGCTTGATTACAGCACATAAGTGGCTCTACAGGGAGAAAAAGAAAAGGAACCGAGAGTTCTTCAACCTGCTGGAAAAGGGCACAACAAGAATCAAGAGGTGGAAGTTAAAAGTGAAACAAACATCAACCAAAATCTGTACTAACACCCCAGCACCAAAGGTATTTTAATGCCTGAACCAAACTGCCACCAGAGATGGTGGATCCCCCATTAAGTGATCTCCTGAAATGGGAAGGGAGAGCTTTGCCGGAGGATGTGCTGTAACTTGCTCCCGGTTACTGGATGCTGGGCAGGGGTAAAGCAGGTGACAGAGAATGGGCTGCAGTACGCAGGAGATTAGATGGAGTAATCTCCTGCTCCATCTGGCCTTCCATTTTTTGTAAAAGCTGCTGGTATCTGATGCTTTCTGAGCACAAAACCTCTGCCTCCAATATTCCAGCATGCAAACTGCATCTAATTAGATTAGTACTGAAATGTGTGGGGACACGAGAAGGGACAGCATCTTCTGATACGCAACCCACAAGACAACTCAGATGGCTTTCCTAGAGTTGCAATAAATTCTGTAAGACTAAATAAAAGCAGGCTACACTCAGTAACAAATAACCTCCAGGATTCTTGTCACTTCAGAACAATGCATTCAATTCACTCAAGAATTACTTATCAAATCAATGGGTCAGTTTAAAAGGTATCTGTCGTTGTATAGAGATCAGTATTATATTTCTATAGATCTCAATTGGTTTCATTCCTAAACAACTCTTCTCTTCCTAAGAAGATCACCCTGATCACAAGGATCCTGATCATCCTCACAAGGATGATCATCCTGATCAAAGTACCAAGTAAGAAGGTTCATTCTTTGATTATCATTTTGGTAAACTTAATAGGGGCATCCATAAATTAGCAGGAGATGAGGAAAAAAAAAAAAGCCAATCCAACAAATGGTTATGCCCAGGTGGATATTTTAAAATGATTTTGCTTAAAGGACTACTGAAACCCTCCTGAGTTCATCTGCAGATACTGGAAACATGAATGGATAAAACTGGAAGTCTAAGGATTAGCAAAGTCATTGCCACAATCCCATTTTCCTTGTGCAGAATGCCTTGCTTTCTTCTGCCTCTACCTTTCAAAGGTTTATGATCTCTGTCTAGTAATGCAGCTAGTTTTTCCACAAAACATACAAAGTCCTCTATAATTTAGTTGGAAACAGCAGTGTTTATTATCTTCTGCAGTGAGCAGTCTTGTTTAAAACTAGTTTCTCATAATGCATTAATATTCTGGTATGGGAGGTTTGCAGAAACAGTGGAAGAATGAGAAATAAATCCGAAGGCAGCTCCTTGCCTGTTTTATCATCCCCTGGGTTAATCTGCGTTCAGAGGAGAGGGAGGTCTGAACACCGCAGTCACACCTCACAAATACAGTTTTCTTGGTTTATGCCTTCCTATGCTTTGGGTTTTCTCGCTCTGCTGAGCAAATACATCTTCAGCAGAAACCCGCCCGGGCGAGGAGACGTGTGGTTTGTGCCTTGCCCACGCCTCGCCATCTCAAGCCGGCTGCGGTTTCCACAGGTGTCTCCCAGCCGCACTCTGCTGGTACCCAGAGCAGCCTCGGACCTCACCTCGCTCACCCCCTTCTCCTTGTTTGGCCCGACAGGTTCAGCATGGTGCCACGACGACCTTTTCCATGCAGTTTTGAAGGATAACGCAATTGCTGCCTCAGCAGATTCCCCGAGAAATTCATGAGAGAACTTTCAGCTCCAGTGTTGTGAGGAATTTGGAAAAAATGAAGCCTTTAAAGTGACACATGACCTTACTGTCTGTCCCAGTGCTGCCACAAATGTCAGAAGCCTCAGCAAACACTGCTGAATGAGAGACTTGACAAAAGCCCCATAGAGAAGTTACGACAGATGATGTTAACCTGTTACTCTGTGAATTTTATTGTAGTTGCTAATTTTTGGTTCCCTCCTCAACCCCCGGACTCCTAGCAAATGTGCAAATTCATTTTGCCCAAGGACACCAGCACAGAGTTAGTGAATCACTCTGTGTTTACATGAATGCTGCAGGGAAGTGCCCATGTACATCCTCTGTAGCTGTTTGTGTTCATCACAGCCACAAACCAGCACTCTCTTAGTCTCTTAATGCACCTACACTCTTATTTGCAGAAACATAACTAACCTGGACATGCTAAACGTGGATGGAAGGGCAGACTTCAGCTGGACAGGAGGATACGCTGCTCCACAACATCCCAGGTGAGATGGTGCAGCGCTGCTTCCTCAGCAACGCAAACTACATCCTACTAAAAGCTGGTACCTGTCTCACCCCATTTAATTTCCAAGTAGTGGGGAGCTCAGCAACCCCTGCTGCACAGGGGAGGAAAGAAGTGCCGAGGTCAGAAGCGAGCAGGCTCGGGAGAGAGCCAGATGCTGCGTGGGAACAGGAGCTCCTTGCCTGCCAAGGGAGAGCTGGGCTCTGGGGTTAACTGGGACTGAAAGGCCAAGCACCCAGCAGACATGCCCACAGGCTGGCTTGGGATGCGGCAGTGGCTGTGTCCCCAAAGGACAGGATGGCAGCCTGCTGGCACGGTCCTGTTGCTCAGAGCTCTTACCCACACACTGCCCAGCCACGCTGCCCTCAGGTGGGCAGCCCAGATGCTCTCAGAAATCAGCTCAGCGAGGTGACCGCAGCCAGGGTTTTGCACATCCTGGTCTGCAACAGCCCCACTAAAAGCTGTGCTCTCCTCTCGAAGGCTTGCGGCTGCCGACAGCAGTCCTGGGCCAAGGACAGGCGCCTGTGTCCAGGCAGCCCCGTGGGCTGCTTCAATGGCTTCTGCCTGGGGACACAGTGCCACTGCAGCGAGTGTCCTCTGTCACCTCAGCCCCACAGCTCCAAACACCCGATGATGGAAATATCTGGCTGCAGTTTTTACACATCGGCAGCAACAAGGCTTTTACTCTGCTCTGTCCGCTGCTGAGAAAAACACGCCAAGGTCAAAGGAAGAACATGAGTTGAAGGCTCTTCCCCGCAGCATCAGGGTCTGGGTGCCTGGCAGAGGTTAGGCCGGCAGGAAAAGCGCTCCTGCCTCTGACGTCTGTACCGCGACCCCGAACAGCCAGCACCGGCCGAGTTCTGCGCTCAGCCCCAGGACTGTTTGTAAAACGATCGATGACGCACGCAAATGGGCTCTTGTTTGTCTTACTGAACACTGCAAACATTGCTTCTAACGATGAGGTTTTCCGCCAAATGGTTCTGAACACACCCAAACTGGGATCCCGGAGATAAAACTGCAAAAGCAATGTAATGTGATCACCGGCTGCCTTCCAAAAGGGACTGACCAACGCCTTCTGATTTGGGCTTAGCCTGGAGGACTGGTGAAAACCAGACATGAGTCCTGTCACCTGCCCACCTCTGCTGCTTTGAGGATCAGCCCGGATTGCCAGGAGCCACTGCACGGCTTTTAAGCTGAAAATCCTTTCCCACTCGGCTTCTGGAGCAATTCTAGTCCTTGAAATTTGAACTACTTCAATTTCCAAACCAGATTTAATCAAAAGCTTGTTTCTGAAGGCATCTAAGTTCATAATGAATACACAAGTGCAGGTTTTGGTAGCAGAATCTCTAATTGCTTTTACCAGTCAGTGAAAGTAAGCTGGTCGTTACAGTATGATTGCAGCGTGCCCCCAAACCAAGCAAAACTGAATTCACACCTCTCTGAAAATGATGTGAGAAAGGCTTGTAAGAGGAGGGTAAGTGAGCTATTCCCCATCCGAACCCTCTCCTGAGGTCAGGTGGATGATGTTGGCCAGATTCTGCTCTCAGTTACTCTGGTGTGAATCTCAGTGGAGTTGCTCTGGATTTACACCGACGTAGCTGAGAAAAAAACCTGCCCTGACAGTTTTCCTTCTTCGGTGACCATTCTTCTAAATCTTGGGCTCCATCTTAGATTTGCTTCTTCGTATGAGTTGCCTGCCTTCCCCAAGACGCCAGCTGGCACCTCTCTGCTGATCTGCCACTGTTCAGCTCAGAGGATTTCCAGGCGGCTTCACGGATACTTTTAGTTGTCAGAGAAAAAAGCAGCTCAAGAGGTACCTCGCCTATTCTGAGTGCAGTCACTTGGCTAACAGGTCCAAACGGCTCTGCCCGTGGCCCAGAAAAAAAATCAGCAGCACCACGGAAATTGGAGTTTAATGTTCTGCATTTAAAGCTGAGGGTTTTCTAATCTTTGGCACCCATGAAAGGCTGTTTTTCACAAAACTGAGTGATAAAACCCTACAAGAAACACTCATCCCCAAACTATCTGTGTGGCTTTTGCACACATCTGTTTCTCTCCTGTCCTCAAGAGATGTCTAAAATCTAATTAACCAATTAATTTGCAAATATATTCTAATTTATTCAAGGCAGATTTTCTTAGTGTTAAATTATCTGACAGTGAACCATACGCTGTACACAGGAACAGGACTTCATTAAAATACCAAAGGTTACACAAATGGAATAAAAATTATATTTGTACTACAGTCAGCACATACTTATATCCCCTAATGAGAAAATGTGTTTGTATTTCCCTATTTCTAATTTGTTTTTCCATGTTTGGTGTAAACCTGTGGCTAATACATTTGCAACACCAAACGACTACACCTAGTGTGGAAACATGAACATTCTGAGAGGTTTCCATGTCCGTTGAACTTGCGATAGAAATTAAACGCACAAACAATCCACCATCCGCGCTGGTCAAACTCTTCTCTCAGCCCCAGCGATGCCACAGTTCATTTGTTACTGGGAATTGCATCCATGTCTCTGGCCAGCTCCGCTCCTCCCGCCTCCCTCCACAGGTAGCACCCTTGGCTGGGAAATCTCCAGCTCTAATTGATGGCTCTTGTGCCAAGAGAGTCCAAAGGAAAAAACCGATGCCTTGTCCTTGATTGCTGCATTGAGCTGCTGCTTTTTTATTCCACGCACCCCCTCCTCAAGAGCTGTGTGGATACAAACTAGGGCAGCTGGTTTCAATCCTGCCAGCTACTGGAGAGACCGCATCCCTCACCATCGCATGGCATCAGTCACGGCTCCACTCGACCTTCTGGAAAGCACAGGAGAGGCGCTGCTGTGCTCACTCAAAACCCCCCAACAACAACAACTCACACAAAACCCCTCTTCCCTAGTTACTAACTCTCCAAATATTTTATTATACGGCATTAGCACAAACAGTAAGACTTTGTATACACTGGGCACAGAATTACTTCTTGAAGACATTAATACCAAACAGCTGTTTTCTTCGCTTGTCAAGTAACTTAGTATTTTTATTATAGTTCATTAGTTCCAGTTGCACCCTGGTCAATTAAGACCAAGTTGCAGTCCTTCGAGGCGTATGTATGCGTAAGGGACTGCTGATACCCTGAAAGGCACTCTAACTATAGCTGTAATGCATCAAAAAATCGTGGACTTGCCCCACACCACACACTGCATCAGTGGCTGAGCTAGGAATGGCCGCAGGATCACTCAGCACTGCAAACCCCAGGCTGTTGAGGTGTCCCCAAGCCCCTTTTCGTGCCACAAGGGCTACATGCCCACAGCAGGCTCCATAAATCAAGTGCTGCTTGGGGCCGGAGCGGCAGGAATCCATCAGCAGCAGTGCTGAGCCCCGGGGAAGGGGCCAGGGACAGCAGGGGGCACAGCACCTCCTGTGGGGTTTGACAGCCAAGGGGGACGGTCCCAGCAGGAATGCAGAGTGCTGGCAGCCATCTCCTTAATTAAAAAAAAAGAAAAATGAACCAGACAGCTGTTCTGGGGGTGGGTGAATTAGGTTGGAAGACCAGTAGAGTTGGGGGAGAGTAAAAACCTTGCCTCTTGGGGCACACTATCAATTTTAAAATTACACTTTTCCCATTTTCCTCCACTTATTTTTAGCACCAATATTTAAGGCAAGTACATAAGGCAGCAGAAGTGCCCTACCTGCCCCCACCTCCTTATATTTAAGGTGTTTACGTTGAGCATGCACTGACCTGGAAGAGGGGATGGCCTACAAAGTGACCAACTCTGCAGGTGACTACCTGTATAGCTAGATGGACAGCAACTGTCAGAGGGGCAAGAAAAATATGAAACGAGTGGGATGAAGGAGGAGAAAAGGACCATTAGAGCTCAGTGGTGGGATACAAATGCCACTGCTCGGGCAGCCTCAAATGCTCCCACAAGAGAATCTGGTCTAGGTCCAAAGACAGCTAATGAGAGGGAGCAAAAACAGTTTCCCAAAAAGAAAGCGAGTGTTTAAGTTGAGGGAGGAGACCGGAGACAGTCGGATGAGGAATGCGAATCAATGAGCAACACAGAGCAGGCAGAGCCATTTGTTTTTAGTTGTACAAAAAGAACAGCCAAAAAAAAGACATGGATTTAAAGTCCTAGAAGATTTCAATTTTTTGAAGCCACAGTTTATAAGTAAGTGGTGAAACTATTTGTCTCTAAATACAATTGAGGCCAAGAACTTCTAGGTGATCAAAGAAAGGAGGAGCAATTGATAATGTGACTATCACAGCTATGTTACCAGGTGTTTGTTCCTTGGACTGGAGGTGAGGGAGAAGCTGAACCTTGGGAGAGCTATTTTATAGTCACCCCTTGGGGACTATAACATCTTCCTCACCCATCAGTACCAACCACAGCCAGAGGCTGGAGGAGCCTGCCCACAGATCCAGCCGGCAAGGGAACAGCCCTTCAGGAGAAGCAGAGGGACTCTCCCATGCCTGCAGGAAAAGGAGGGATACAGAGAACAGATGGAAAACAAGTTGTGGGAGACTGAAGAGCAGAGACAGGGTCTGAAACTAGTTTTAACTCCTTTTCCTATTTGCTTCCTTTACAGCTGTAGGTGAAGTGTGCAGAAAGCAAACGCCCAGGTGTAGGGCCATAAGCACATGGGGCAGATTTGGCAGTGAGGTGAGCTGGTTGAGTTTCCTATCACGGCCCATTAAGTCAGAAGGATCTGTCTGCATGGCTCAATGTGGCCAATTAGTTCTCCAAAAAGCTTTCAAATTCATTTGGTTTTGCTCATATCCAAACCAAAGAATTAATCTGTGCAGCTATTTATTTTCTTGCTGCAGTGGTCACCAACAGAATGACCCACAACCACTGAGGACTGAAATGAAAACAAAGCTCTTGCGACTTGACAAATTAACCACAAAAATCTCCTCATAAATGCTTTTAATTATGTCTCGCCTTTGACTTGAAACCCTGCCCATTCCAGCTTCTGCTGACCAAACTACAAAATGCAGACTGTCACACACCAGTGGCTTGAGGAGTTGGGGGGAGCATTGGGCTTGTGTTGGTTGCCTTGTGGGTCAATGTGGTTGTCAATGTACATGAATGCAATCTTGTTCCCTTATGGAAAACCAATCAAATTACTGAAATGGATTAATTTATTTGATAATCTTTCCCACTCGTGCTGCTCCTGACCCTTCTTCCATCCTCAGTCTGTGGTTGAAGATCTTTAAACCCTTGAGTAACAAAAAATGGACTGCCTCCTTTCCCCCACTCTGAAGCTTTCTTGTCCTATAAGCTCTACATATTCATATACTTGGCTACAATGTACCTCTTCAAAACTGTAATCATACAACACTTCTCTGGTTTTAGTCATTAATAAACTACAGATGCATCCACCACTGACCAAAGATGCAAAGGTTGTGAAACATGAGAAAGGTTGATCAAAACCAGCTCCTGTTTTAGCAACAGCTTAAGCTATTAAAATATACTCAGTATCATCTGCCTTAACATCAGCCACAGTAAATTACTGTCCTGATACAGAGGACTGCAGCAGCAGAGTACAATTTCTTCTACATTTTTCATACAAAGCAGATGACACTTCTTACCTCACTCGAGCAGGGTCTACCACTGACAATACATTTCATATGCATCCTGCTTTTGGCTTGCCTCTGAAATGGCAGTATATGCTCTCAGATCTTCCCGACAAGCTTTAGCTTATTTAAAACTTGCTCAATATTTTAATTTCAGCTGTTGGGAGAGGAAAATAAGGTGGGGAAAAGTCTGAAATTGTCACATCACCAAAGGGCATTGCCTATAATCACGCAGCCGTGATTTAAAGCCAAGTGACAGTCTATAATTGAATTGTCTGGGGCTGCCTACGATTTATTTACTGAATTCAGACATACTGCGGGGGGGTCAAAAGAGCGCAGGTCTTTACTTATTCATAGGGAAAGCAGGAGGGGGGCCCTGGCGCTCCAAGTACCTCTGGTACTGAGGAACCCCCTACGCGTGTCATGGCTTTTACATCAGCTTCAACAGAGCAGAAGCAAAACATTGCACTGTCAAGAGGAGGGGAAGATGTGCCCATTGGTATGGGACTTCCCACTTGAGGAGAGGATACAATTCCTCGCAGAAAACTCCTAAGTCTCTCTAGGTGAGGGCTTCACCAGGATGAGAGACATCTCTCAAACCCTCACTTCCATACGGTCCTTTTCTCCTTGGCTTGTCTCGTGTGGGTCTTGAGGATGGCCTTTTGGAAGCAGGCACAGCCCTTCTGTAGCATACTTTTTAAGCATACTTAGAGGTATTGCCAGATTAAAAACCAAACAGCTCTGATAAAGCATCCATCCTGGGTTCCCAGCAATACCGTCCTGTTTGCCGCAGCCTCCAAACCCAAGGGGAGGAATGAATGCACGCGGTGGAAACGAAAGACTGCTAATGCCATTGCTGCAGGGAGCTGATGCTCCAGCCCTGACCTCAGCGTCTCCGTCAGGGCCACCAAGAACAATTTGGACATCTGTCCATGGAAAAAGAGGAAAGAAAGGTCTGAGGCCACCAACGCATTTAACACCGAAGAGCTAGCACAGTCTGTTAATCTGCACCACCACAATATGTTAATCATCAGCCCCTGCCAGCCACAGCCTCTGCTTCTTAGGAGTCACAGAATAAAGAAACACGACAGTTACTGCACGTCTTCCCCAGCGAACGTGCAGCCTGATACTTTAGATATTTCTACAATACTTATTGGCAAAAAAGGCAGACATGCTTCCGCAAATTTCCTGGAACGGCTTTTGCATGCTTTACCTCATGGGCTTTTAAGGACACCCGGTTGTTCACCAGTGAGCTACCAGCATGCAGGAGTTAGGGGGGACAAGAAGATCTCCTCTCATACTAACTAGAGCAGTAGGTAGGGAGAATCAACAGACATACATGCGTGCCCACAAATGCTCAGATCCAGCCTACTACCTTGACTCAAACTGGTCTCGAGTCTGTTGGTGGCAGAGAAGCCTCATCTGCTCCTGGCATGACAGACTGCACCCTTTGCTAGGAGTGAAGATGGGAGTGACGCTGCGGTTTAGGCAGAACAGCCTGGATAAGTCCCTGCCACCAACAAAAAGCTTTTAAGAGCCTTCGACAACATTATCCATAACAGTTCTGTGTGCTTTAGACACTCTAAAATTATCTGGTCACATACTGGAGGCCCTCCAGTGCTGATCTAATGAGTGCTTTTATACACCATACTTTAACTATACCATTTCTCTTGCCATTTTTTTCGGTTAAGGACACTTTACCTTTGCCCAATATAGATATTTTGAGTTGCTGTATTAACCTGGGGGCATCCAGCTGAACCAGCTGACATCGGAAATGAAGGTGAAATGAAGGGTGTAGAATTGATTGGGGGGGATCAACTCTGGGACTTTTGGGATGGCATTCAGTACTTCAGTTTTCTGTTAATGATCTAAAGCCCTAGGAAGGGGAAGGAAAATGCCAGGTTCTAAGTGGATGAAGCCCACGTGTTATGGACTTGCTGTTCTCACTGTGGCAAAACGATGGCTGAGAGTGAGAAAAAGTAATTAGATCCCAAACATTTTTGCAGAGTTTTGCGCTTCAAGTGGAAAACTGTTCCCACGCAGTCTATTTTTAGGCATTTTATATTAAAGAGATCAGAAAAAGTCTTCATGTTTCAATTTCTCACTGGGAAGTTTTCACAGTAAAGATACTTGGAATCAGGATACTGGTGACAGGAGAGGGGAATGAGTGAAGAAAATCGCTGTCCCTGGAAATACAAATGTACAGCTGGAGCCAGCGCAGGGGCGGCGAGGGGCACTCGGCTCGGTCGCTCCAGCAGCCAGGGTGCACCCTCATTAGCTACAGCTCATTTGTGCCTTATGATTACTTGCAGAATAATTTCATGTATTTTGGGATAATAAACTACCCAGAGTACTGCTTATCAGTTTCATTCACACAAAGTTAAGTCCCAGCACTAACTCTTTTGACTCAGCTTCACTGAGACAAGGGTCATGCTTTCAAGCCAAAGTCCCAAGCAGGGTTGCGGATGTCCCCACACACAGAAGAGGATGCTCATGTCCCTCAGGCACTGCAAGGAGGGGAGAGTGGAGAGTGAGGAGAAGAGAAGGATAAGGCTGCAGAGGATGAGGAGGCTTGAGTGGAGAAAGGGATGAGGAGGGCTTTTGTTACTTTTGAGATTAAATCCAAGGCAGGAGCTGCTCCACCGCTTTGTGAAGCTGGCGGAAGGATTTTCTGCATCAGTCCCTTCATAGCAGATGCTGGATTTTACTTTTTTTTTTTAAATTGCTTTTGAACAGACTGTAAGGTCACGTTGCAGCAGAGCCTCAGCACCCTGGATTCAGTTCTCAGGCTGATGCCTAAAACTCTGATGTTTTGGTTTCTTACAAGTATGTTGTGTGAATCCCCCTGAGTCTGGCCTTGCCCATACGCTGCACAACATCTCTGGGAGGAAATTATCTGTCCCTACCAGAAGCAGCTTCTGCATCATCTGCCACATTTCCCTTTTCACCCAGAAGGAAAATATCATCCTAATTCCTTCCAACGTGCACCAAAATATGTCTTTAACCCTTCAGATTCACATCCTGCAAGTTCCCACACTCCAACAGGCAGACCTCCGCCTCGAGGCCATGCTCTTCAGTGCCCGACCGACTGCGCTTCCCTGGTGACTGGATGGCTCTTTGGAGAAACGTGACGTTTCATGCTGTCAGATAGAAAAAAAAATGCCCCAAAAAGGCTGCTTGAACAACAACTCCTTGCCTTTTTGTTCGGCATCAATTAAAAAGAATTAAGAATACTGGGAAGGAAAGTTTTAGTGATGGAAAGACCATTTGGGGCCTCTCGCTCTTGGCACAATGCTGAGCAGCAGGCAGGAGCGTTGAGCCACGCAGCATCCCTTTGTCCGGGTCGGGGGGTGACAAGCTCCCGTGGTAACTCCCGAGAGGTGACACCTCCCAAGGCCATGCAAATCCAAGCAATGAGGGACTCGCTTCCATGCACCCAGCCAGGAGGACGCCAGAGTATCATCTGATATTCACCTATTTGCATAACGCAATGGGATGTAAAGGCCTAACCCTGAGTACCACTTGCAATACTTGGTAAAGCCAGCATTTCCAATTATATTAAAGATTAGGGAGAGCATGAGCGAGGTTGAAAGCTATAAATTCATTAATTCTTGTTAAAGTAAATATGTGAACAGTGCCTATGTGTTCTAGAGTGATTGCCCAGCTCTGGTATGTGGCCACCAAGAGCACTGGAAAGGGGTTGGATCCCTCTAGATCCCCAGGGAGAACGAAGCCATCATAAGCATTCACAATACAGCCCCGAGCTGCCTCTCACCCCACTGTCATCCCTTACCTCAGCTCCACGTCTGCCTCCAACCCAGAATGCAGGTATTTTACCACACAAAGAGGTGCGGGAAAGACGGTATGAGCAAGCACGGTACTGAGAAATGAACCCAAGCAGCAATTTATTTCATGCTGACATGGTCCACTGCAAGCAACGGGGAAACCTTACGTTTATGAGGACTTTGGCCAATAAGTAAATTGGACACCAAGGGTGCCACGGCAGGTGGATCACATGTTCCATTTAAAGCAGGCACCCAAATTAGCTTGTCAGTCGGCGGCCTGACAGCCATGAGCAATGGTATGGGACAGTTCCACACAAACAGGAGACTTGTGTGCCCCCAGCAACAGCTGTTTCATGTCACTATGAGGGTAGATGGGATAGACAGCAGACAAAATGGTCACTTTCAGCTGGTCCAGGAAGACCTTTTGGACATGTGTCCGCCTGGGTGAGAGTTGGTCCATGCACCTCCTGCAGCCTTTAGGCCAGGGGCAGCACTGGAGAAGGACATGGCATCAACCTGGCCAGAGCTTCCACACTCCCATCCCTTCTCAGAAAGGACACACAAAACCCTTTAAATAAGAATTTAACATCATCCCTTATAATAAAAAGATAAAAATAATACATTTCTGACATCATCTGGTTAGGACATCTCATCTTGTCCAATTTCAGATTGAGTGCTTCAGATTTTAGGCTCCAGAACTTGTGGAGGAATACGGGAGCAGGCATCCCCTGCCACATGCCAGCAGCTCCCTCTGTGAGACGGGTCCCACTGCGATGCCCGGCAGCTGCCTTGCCAGCGCAGAGCCAGCCGTCTGGCTCCCGGCAATAACAAGCAGCAGACATGAGGCATGTCGCTGCATTCCTGCAATGCTGATGGTTATTCTAGGAGTAAATAAGCGGCTCTGTCACGTCACCAAACATTTGAAGCGGCTCCCAGTGATTCAAGAGGTTTTCTCTATAAAGATAAGGACATCGTGCAACTCAAGAGCAGAAGTAATGAATGTCTGATGGACCAAAGGAAATCCTGGCCCAAGCTAGTTTTTAAACTGGCCAATTTTTTAAAGTTTATTTGGCAGGGTTTTCTGTGTGTTCAAAGACCCAGGCTTTTATTCTACCGTGCTGATAAACTTTTGAACTTTCTTTGCTTTAAGCCATTGCCCATTACCACTCATACTGCTACAGATTTTCACATAATGCCAGAAAATAAATGTGCATTTCAAGCAGTTTGCTGGAAAACAGAAAGCAAGAGGGAAGGAAGGTTGTGTGAATGGAAGGTGTGCTTCTCGGCTAAGCCTGCCTGCCAGGGGCTGGATGAGTATCTGCCTGGGTTGGAATCCCACAAGCCAACGACCTGCTCTGCCCGGCAACCTCCCCCTGTGAAACAGACGAAGCACAAGCGCTCATCCGAAGTTTCGGGGCGACAGAGCAGGATTTGGTTCCTGCAGTGCAGGGAGTGGAGACTGAACACAAGGGAGGTGTAATGTCATGTCCCTTTACAGACTACACATCAACCAGAGAGACCAGTCAACTGCAGCCCCAAGACAACCAAGAGCTTTTGACCCGCTTCAGGTGATGGGCTGCCGCCCAGAAACGTTTCCCAGGTTTCCCGTGGGCAGGCTTTAGCTCGCTGCCTGAACTGCTTCCCTGCCCATCGCTTCTGCAATGGCAGCACCTGAACCACCAAGCTCGGGAGGGCAAAAATGGGCAACGGGAAGCAATGACTCCAAAGGATTCATTTTTCTCTCAGAAATATGCTTCCTTCTCGTTTTGTATCAAGCTTGAAAACAGCATCTCAGTTGGCTTCTGCTTACTCGGATAGAGGTTAATAAATTACTCTGCTTGAAAAATGTCCATATGTTTCAGACAGTGAGCTTCTGCTCGGAAGTTTCTTAAAATCTGTTTTCGCACTGACAGAATAAAACCAACTGGTTTTCAACTTTTTTCCTCCCCCCATGGCAACACCTCTCAGACACCAATGAGCACCAAACCCAACCACAGGCGCAGGTTCACTTTGGGTGAGCCCCTTAGGGCAGCAGGCACATTTCCACCACGCTGGCCTGCTCCCAAGGACACCAGAACGCTCAGAGTGCTGTGTCCCATCCCTGCTGGCCACCCCTGTCACCCACTCCTGGCGGGGCTGCCCGCCTTTTCCCACCACACACTGGACATGGTTACTGAGATGAACATCCCTGAGCTGAAGAGAAGGAAATCTGTCTTACATTCACTAAAAATGTGTTCCACAGTCAAAAGAAAAAGTGCTTTAAATTGAGGAGAATGTCTTAATTAAAGATGATTACGAAAAAAACCCAGACCCTTCAGTGATTAATTTCTTTTCAGCAGGCACTGCTCACTCACTGAAAACAGTTGATTTAACATTTTTTGATGCAAAATCAAATTGTCATTATATTTGGTTTTAATATTTTAAGTGGTGGAAAAAGTCTGAAATTCTGTTTAAAAAGCCTTTTGATTTAAAAACAAATTGAAGTTTAAAGGAAAAGCAAGAGCTTAAAATCCAAATGAGGCCAATTCTCCTCCCTTCATTTCCTGTTTTCTTCCATTTGAATTTTATCTCTGCCTCAGACTCTTCCCATATTTTTCATGATTTCATAACCATATTTTCCCATTAAAACCAAGTGTCTTGTTACTGGAAGAACATCCTCAAAATCACAAGACAGCAACTTACTGCCAATCAGTAGTGGAAAAATAGTTATCCTGACTGTACAAGGCACTGTCACATGGAGTTAAGGTGAAATTTCTTCCCATGAGGAGGTCCAACACAAGATATAGGGAATTCACCTCCTTAATAAAATAGAAAAA
This sequence comes from Nycticryphes semicollaris, assembly GCA_013400055.1. Taxonomy (NCBI): domain Eukaryota; kingdom Metazoa; phylum Chordata; class Aves; order Charadriiformes; family Rostratulidae; genus Nycticryphes; species Nycticryphes semicollaris. The sequence goes on from VXBJ01002933.1 coordinate 205,485, forward strand.
TATATTTTTGATAGTTTTCCTCCTAATCTTTCAGTCATCCTAGGTCTTGGTTGTACTGCACCTTTGTAAAATACTATGAGGCTTCAACTGAACGTCCCTAGAATCTGTCATTTCTAAAACTGAGAAGCCAGAGTCCTTTAAGAGAATAATATGCTGAACATAATGCACAAAGTCTGTGACTTATGTGCAAACCATCATGGACCAAACTGAAGATACTGCTGCTAATAATCTGTAAATAAAGGGAAAGTGGCTTTTTCGATTTCCCAATTAGGCAAGATAATACTTTCATCAATTATATTTTTATGTGACATATTCCCAATATGGATATAATAAATAGTATTGTGCCTCTTGGTTAACAGCTCAAGGAAAATCCATTTAATTGTCCCTGCCCTTGCAGAAAGTAACACACGTTGGTTGTAAACCATTCCCTAACTCGTACACACAACCGGTATATTTCTGGAAGCCCAGCTCAACATTGTATACCACTACCCACTAATCAGTGAATTCTTAATCCCAATCTGATGCCACTTCTTTGCTCAAAGAATATTCTTCCCTCCAAAGCAAAGGCAGCATTATCCCAGCCCCATGGAAGTTCCTGGGAAGGGAAGGAGGTCCCTTTGAGGCCCCTGTCCTGATGGCTCTGGGATTGCTGACTGATCTGCACAAGGCTCTCATGAATGGGAATAACTGGGTCTTCATTGGTTTCTCACTGGGAAAGCTCCAGTGTGGGACACAGACGCAGGCAGGAGGGGGCTGGTAAGGATCACCCCCTGGGGACAGTTGATGGCAATTTGGTAAAACAGGGCAGAAGACCCAAAGTGCTGTTGCTGAAGTGCTGCAGTGGGATCCAGGCAACTCATGCAGAGTAACTGAATAAATGCAGGTGAAGAATGGAAAGGCAAGTAAAAAATCCTGCCCCAACTCAACCAAACACTTGACATGCAGAGAAGAAAAACAAGTGAAGATCTTACCCTGCCAGCCCCTCTCAAGGGCAGAAGGAGAAGGGTCTGCCCACTTGGGGCTACAGTCTCAGATCGAGCCTTCTCATCATCCTCCACTCTGTTTCAGGCCATTATAGCAGAAACACGTTCTTCACGCATTTCTCCCAGAAACGCTTGTCTCCCGGCCACCCATTCTGCTGTGTGTAAGCAATATGGTTTATGGACTCAGCGCTTAGTAGCTATTTGTAGAACTCCCCATATGTCATGAAACACTTTATCCCTAAATTTCGTCCAGAATACATATCCCTATTTCATTTAGGTTGCAGCTGCAAGCTCATCCGTCTCCCTCACCTGGGCTCTGAGTACACCGGCTGGCTGAACATGCTTGTGGGTTTGACAATTATACCCTTCATTTTAGCACAGGATGAAGTGACTGAATACATCCAAGCTAGACCCCAGATCCTCAAGAAAAATGTCTTAGATTATTCAGAAGCCAGGTGCTTATCCTGGCTAGGAGAGCCTCTTGAGCTTTTGGATGCACCACTGAACGACTACATGTCAGGCCAATAGCAACAAGGCATCTCAGTCCACATGCCACCACAGGCTGAGCGTCCTGAGGGAGCAGGTGGTCACTGGTGCCAGCCCTATGGCCATGGATGCTGCTGAAGATCCCCCAGCCTGCTTTCAGACCTCACAGTTATCATGTCATCAGCTGTAAACCCATGAAACACGATGAGACAAAATCTTGGTAGTTTCTCCGTTCTTCTGCAACCAAATGTGATGGGAGCTGGGACTGTGCTGGAAGCTGCGCTGTTTGACCACGGACACCTCCTCAAGAACACCACCACTGCCTGATGCTTAAACCCTAGTGGGTGACTGTCTTCCCCCATGTGGAATGTACCGTGCCAGGTTTACAGAAAATAAGCCAACATGTACCTGTTTGTAGGTTTTAATTTCAACTGGATGGGAGGTGAGAGAACAGCTCAGAAGCAAAGCCAAGACACAGAGTCACCAGCAACTTCTATTCCTCAAAGCTTTGTAAAGTGGTAAAAAAAGGAAAAAAAAATCTATTATTTCCAAGGCAGGTTGCTTCCCCTAATTAGTGAGTCAGCTCTGCTAATAAAGATTACAACAGGGCATGAAAGCAGTGCTGAAGATGGGAGTATTTATGCAGGTCAGTGGGGGTTTTCCTAAACATTTTGATTACAACTTTAACTGCACTAAAACACACGCAAAAACCCTATCATTAAATTTAAACAGCCTGATGATATGCGGTACCAGACTATGAGAACTGCAAATAAATTGCTGTAATCTGCCATACTGTCACTTACTCCTGCTCCTCAGCAGCCATAATTGACTAATAGGATAATAAGGTGGCAGCTACGAATCTGAAGGCTCAACTCTGTTGTTTTAAACGCCCTTGAGGAGAAAATACTCCAAGTCAAGAAGACAAAGTGGCATGATCACAATCATCTCTTTTGACTCAACATATTTAAATGCTCATCTGGACTCCTGGTGTAAAATACCAATTGTCTGTCCTGCAGGGTGACAAATACCCAAGCAGTGCCCTTGTTCCAGACAGCCCCCCAGCATCTCCCCTGCCCTTTGCTGCAGAAGCCTGCGAAGCCACAGCAAGAAGCACCCTCTTGGGCTGAAGAGCTCAGTGAGACTCTGAGTCTGTGCAGCCAGGCTCTGCTGCAACCTGGAGAAATGGCCTTTCATCCCCCAACAGGTCACCTTCACCTGACTTTGGGACCAGAGCACCAGCAGCCACCCCGACCCATCTAAGGGCTACCGGGGAGCAATCTCATACTGACTTCAGCGAGTGCATCATTGCCGTGTGAAAACAGTCCTGATGAGCTAGGATATGGTGTACTGGTAACTGGAACCGTTAAGGAGGATGCAATCTTCAGTGCTGTTTACAGGAGAATATTTGAGGGGCTAAGAGCGAACAAGGCATTTTCCAAGCAGAGCAGAGAGGCCAATCTGGAGTAGAGAAATTACCTTTTTGTTATCACAGCTCTCCAACCCATCCCGTAGATGTCCTACAGTTGAAGCTCACATGCAGGTCTCCTACTGTGTGTTTATAGACACGTGGGAGAGCTGGACCATGTGAAACATCCTTATCAACACTCAGATCATCAGAGACAAAACCCTGGGGCAAGATAAGACGATGTGATATGGCCACATGGGTACGAGAGCAATCCCTCACACTTGCAAAGTCTTTCAGAGATCTGGACTGCTCCCTGGTGTAAATGGAAAGCCAGCCATGAGAAATGAATAGGCAAACTGACCTCCAGGGTGGATCAGCATCTGTAATTCTGCAGTCAAACATGCTCCTCAACACAGCTCAGTGCAGGAAGGAAGGCTGGAATCGGTGCCAACCCTCCGTCTCCCACGGCTTCCCTCCCTGCTGCTCCAGCCTGCATCCCAGACAAGCGCTTTATTGCTTTTTCCCCTGCCCTTTGCCATTCTCAGACATCAACAACTCATTCCTCGTCTTCCTTACTGAGAATAAAAAGGAGCAGCGGGGTCGCTCTGCCGCCTTTCCCGCAGCAGGCTCCCCGGCCGCCAGCCAGCCCAGCGCTGCGGGTTGGCCACTGCCACCACTTCACTTCACCCCAACCCATGTCACTTTGACCGTCCTTAGCCTGGGTAAGAAAACCACAACAGAAAACCCTCCAGTCATTTCACAGTGATTTATTTTTAAAATCTGAGCACCGCTGCCAGTTTTGGGAATGAGCCTCACAGAACCCCATTGTCCCCAACACATTGTCTTCAGCAGACACAGGGCTCCCACTGTGACTGAGAGCATCACTTCTCCATGGAAGAGCATCCAGCTTGCTCCATCTCCTTCCGGCAGAGCATGTTTTCCAGCACTGCTGGAGAGGAGAGCCCTGCTCCATCAGGGCATCCCCAGCTCATCCTAGATAGAAAGACGTGGGGTCAGCGCAGGGATGGACTTTCAGAAGCAGGAAAAGGCATGGAAAGCCTCAAAGCAGCAACGCAGGTCCATGATCAACAGGGAGAGAGACAAACCCAGATGACAGAAAAAAACAGCCAGAAATAGGATTCCAGAATCAGAGACAGGATTACTCTGGAAGCACTAAGGGCTAAAAATCAGGATTAGGAATTACTAAAGGGGCTTTTTTCCTTTTTCTTTTAAGGACTTAATTCCCTTGATTTAAGAATAAGGATTAACTCTTAATTTGAGCCAGCGCCTTTAACCCTACCTAACAACAGAGCTGGAAAGGACTGCTGTTTATTGGTGATTCAGTCTGTTTACAGCATGGCATGTTAAAGCAATTAAGGGTCCTTAAAAATAAAATACTCCTGAGCAGTACACCATTAGGTCCATTTGAGCATGCAGTGTCAGCAGCAAAACAGTATCTTTGACTCAGTGCTCTAAGAAAGTTTGAGCCTGGGCAATAACTTTTCTTTAATAATGCAAATTACAGAAAATAATGAGAACATTTGCATGCTTCCTCGACAAAGAGGGGCATTTCAAAGTCTCAGGGAGCAGCCTAGGCAATAAGAAATGTTCTTGTTCTCATGTGTCAAACTGCTTTGCTTTTTCCTCTTTCCTGCTGACCGAAGGGTTTCACACTGGAAATGCTAATCGTGCTTGCGTTTGCCATAGCTCACCCTCTTGTTCTTATTGTCTATAGAAACCTGCAATTCAACCAAATCACCGTCAAGCACGGTATTCACTACAGCACATCTATATGCCCACACATGCTTTACCCAGGAACTCCTCCACACATCCACATGCATGAATCACCGCAGAATTCAAGGCGACGGCAAAGGCTGAAACCTCCTAAGTGCTAAGCCAAAGAAGATGAATCCTCTCGTTTTTCTCTCCACTGCCAAGTTCTAAGCTTTATGCTCCCATCCAATCATCAGATTAAACGGCTTGGATTCCACAAACTTTGAAATTGAGCTTATTTGAGAGTCAGAAGATTAGAAGCCAAGGGTGCCTTAGTGCCTTCTGCTGAGGCACAGGCACTGCCTGGACAAGCTAAGCAGTCATTAAGAAAACCTGAAAACAAAGAAGCAAAGTATTTTCCAAGGCCTCAACAGGAATGTAAAATAACTGGAATAATAATATGTAAGTAAGAGATTTAGGGGCTGTAAACCGGTCCAAGACTAATGCTCCAGGCTAGCCCAAGCCATTTGAGAGAAAGCCCTTTCAACTGGCCTTTATGGGAAAATCACGATGCAAGATGTAAAGTTGTATTCTACAGTGAAATCTGGCATAAGGTTTCCTAGTACCATAAAACACAAACCACATCCATGTAACACAAAGGTCTCACCCACTGCACATTCAAATTTGCTCAAAAAATGTCTAATAAGCTAAATTTGACTGGCCCCAGGAGAGCAACTCAAACGCCCAAATGCAGATGTAAGCTAGAGTTCAGGTGTACCATGGTCTTCTGTCCAGCCACCAGCTGCTGCTCCAAGAGGGTGTAGATGTCCATTGTGTCCCAAACCACATCTGCCAGGCCTGGGCAGATGCCTTGGATGCATCTCAGCTGCATGGATCCCTCTCCTGGGGTCCTCATGGTGCTGATGAGAAAGAAAGACTGCACAAGAGCCTTCAAACCCAGCTGGTGCTGTGCTGTGGCTGTCCGGAGGGTACTGGCTCAGCCGTGATTGACACATGATACTCTCATTAAAACAGCACGGGGCTCTGATATATCTTCCCTTTCAGTTATATTTGTGGAAACCAGAATCATGTTGGGATGCTGAATGCCTGGAGAAAATAGAAAATTGGGATCGCTTTCAAGCCATACCACTCCACTGCTGTCTCAGGGTTTACAAGCCACCTAGTTCATTCATACTTACGCTACCTACACACAGCAAGATCTCTACAAAATCACTGTTTGCTTTTCAAGTCTCACTGTACTTTCCCCCGTGACTCTTCTGATAAGGCAGGAAGCGAAGCTTCTTGAAAGTGCCGTTGAAAAACCTAAAATTTCATTGATAAACTGAAAAGAAGCACCATCGAGGAAAAAATAAAGACTCCAGTTTTTCCATTTCACCTGTGCTATTTATTTACAATAGAAAGCTCTGCATTACCTGCTAAAGCTGGCTGTATCACAGGGCAGAAAAAAAATATGAATGAATAGCACTTTCTAGACCTAAGATAATGACAGCGATCAGCTCAGAAGACTGTGTGGGAAATGACTTCCAGTGAAAGAGTCCTGATTTGTTTTGTTACGTGGGGAAAAAAAACATCAAAACCCTAAAACTCTATTACGTTTTCCCTAATCTACACAAAACTTTATGATGGATAATACGGTCTTCAAAATGATCCCGAACCATCTTTTGAATAAAAGGTCACTTGCCTGTATATAGAGCTATCTGAATGCATTTATGCTGGTGTAATATGCACTCTCCCCCTACAGAGGAAAGGTTGCATTCAGGGAAAGCACTTATCAAGATTAAATTTACATTTTCTGAGATTGTCAAAAAGTGCTTTTCTCGAAGAACAACTGCAGAAGCCGTGCTTGCATTTAGAAACACTGCAAAAAGCACTTTCTGAAATAGGTTTTACTACTCCTGGACCTGACAGAACTAAAAAATCCAGGGAGGGGCTGATTTACTGTTTTTAAAGAAATGTGTTGATGGCTTCGAGATTAGAAGCAATATCAAGATTAACTCAGAATATAATTTAGATGAGAGAGAGGTTCATAGACTGAACTGCATGCTTAGCTGCATCTCTGATTCAGGTCCTTTATATTATTCAGGACCTTCAAGACACATCAGCAGACACAAAACACCTGTACTGCATTTAGGTAGGTCTCAACCCAGTAAAAGTACATTTCATATGTGCAAGCATGCACTTTTACATTAGAAATGTGTGCACGTTACACACTGGGGATGCACAAGTAAGAAATTCCTGACATTGCAGGAAAAAGGGTTCCCAATTACACGAATCACGGTTTTAACACAAAAGACCAAAAAATAAACCAATTGCAGCTAGGCTCACACAGCCATCTCTTCTGTTTCAAGAATCTGCAGTTTGAAGTAGAACCAAGCCCTGCGAAGCCCTGATAACCAAGAGCCCTAAATGATTCACTGCATTAACAGCTCTGCTCCTCCCTCCTTCAGCGCACACATCTGAGGTGAGGGTTACATTCTCATTTCGGATAGAGGGGAAATTTATACCTGTAGCAGCACTCATCCACAACAAAAAAATTCACTCTCAAGTTTAGCCAGTGACGTTAGATTTTGCAAACGACATTAGTGAAGTCATTTGCCAAACGGGTTGATACAACTCAAAATTCCTGACCACATGAAGAGACTTACTGGACAAATTAATCCTTCCTGGTCTGTGCTCCAAAATATCAACAATTTGTCTGAGTTACAGTCTGTGCTGAACCTTTTCCGGTGTCCTATGAGAAATGAGTCTGGTATGTTTAGTCCAGTTGCCAGAGAGCTAATATTTCTGCACCACAAAAATTACAACTTTGGTTATTGTTCCCCTCGCTGGCAATTCTCAGCACAGACCTCAAAGTCTTAATATGCCCCAAAACAGAAATGACTAAACGCTGGAAGCAGCCTATTTTCAATCGCGGAGAGCGTTGCTGTGGCCATCAACAGACTCAATGTTTTGCTTCACCCAAGAGGAGTGGTTCGCACACGAGTCAAAAGAAAGACTGAAGTAGTTTTCTGTTTTACTGCTACCAGTTCCGGGACTACGTCTGCTTCCTAGAAATATCAATAATTATCTATAATTGAAAAGAAGACGCTAAAAGACATGATTTAAAAGCATTCTCACTTTGATTCATTTTTGCCACTTGTAGGTAGTTACTCATTAAACATTTAGTCTTGAAATAGGTAATTTGGGGAGATTACTATCACATTTGTAGAGGCCCAGCAAGCAAAGAACTGCTTCATTTTAAATTGTTACATTCTTTGGCTAGAAATTATTTCAAAAAGTGTAAAAAATTGGTGTGGTAGATCACCAGCATCTTAATTCACCAAGATGCTTTTGTTCTTTTCCTCTGCTTTCTGAATTCATTGAAGATATTCTCCTGTGTCGCTTTAAGAAGTGCACCACTTCAGTGACAAAACCAACAGTAATAAACAAAAAGATAAGCTATTTGTTTTTCTGCATATGCATGCATAAGTAGATATATATATATATAGTCTCAAGCAAGAATACAGCACAGCATTCTCATCAGAAAGCTCCCTTTAGGTCTAAAAAAATTATTCTCCAAACACTCTTTCTTGGCCAAATTTGATTTACCTTGATGAATATTCCATAAAGGTTTTATTTTTTCCTTTCCTCTCAAGGCAGAAAAGAATCAAAGTAATTAAAGAACATGAGTAGCCTCCTCCTGACTTGCAATAAAAGCTGATGGCTCCCACGAACTTTCCTGCTTGCTGCTCTTTCTAGCCTGCATGGAACTCTACCTTCATCTTCAGCAAGAAACCAACACTGCTCTCCAGTAATAGCTGGTGGATTGTAATCCTTGAAAGCAACGGAAAAGGCAAGGAGAGCATTACTAAAAAAGAAAATGAAAGCTATTGTGCCTGGTGACATTGACCCAGGGCTGGAAGTGTGATGTGCTGGAGTATGACCACTGGGACTGCTCGCCCAGCCCCAAGACAGTATCACTGCAGGATCCCCGTTTAGATGATGAACTTGCGTGTGAACTTGCAACAACTACCTTCTGAACGCTTCTACTGCTCAGCCACTCACAAGGGTAAAAGGTATTTAAGATTGACTGTGTTGTGCTGCTATCAGCTATGCAATACATTGCTTTGCTGAATTCTGGCAGAGGTATTCCAGACAGTAACATCTGCGTCTTTCCATGGTGGTCTGACAACTCAAGGTGGTATCTCAAGATGATAAATTGGACCTCCCCTCTCTCTTTCCTTCTCCTTCCTTGAAGAGCCAGAATGCCACAGAAATCAAGGCTGACCAGATCAGGATTACTCTCTCTTCATCAAATAAAACCTTTACCACAACCTTTATAAGTGAAAGCCAAAGTGAAAGGAAATTCAGAAAGGACAGAAGTGGTATTTTCAGAAAAGTTGCTCATCCGATAAGCATACACAAAACCAGATGGGCAAAAAAGCAGGACTTGTGGGTCAGCGCTGTACACTGCTTCTGGGCTTACAGATTAATAATAATAAATAAAGGTTCCCAGCATCCTGAAAGAGCCTGAAAACACAGTTAGTCATTCCAGGAAGAATTAGCACCATTAACATTCATAACTATAGAACAGGAGAAACGTAAAGATTGAGCCCAACCAATTTAACTGCTCTACAGTCTGCAACGCTGTAGGGAGTTGAGAAGACCCCAAATCTCTGCCACCAGTCAAAACCAAAAATTCCTTCCCTGTTATGGAAATAATGGATGATTTATAGCTTGAGAGAATAAAGTTGGCAGGTTTAGTATCTATCTCCTCCAAGGTCACAGTCAGGAACTGGTTGGTGGAATCCAAACATCTCCCTGCTCCTGGTCAACAATAGGTTCACCTACTTTGGTGAGCACATACAGGGCTAGAAAGATTGGTTTCCAAAGCCAGCTAGTCATATTATTTTCTCCTCTGAGAAAAACAAAAGAATTACGTATTTTGGACAATTTCTGATAAGAATAGACTCCCTCCTGCAAGCTCACTGTGATGACAGCAAAAAAGAAAAAGTGGTTGGAGAAAACCCCTCCCAAGCCCCAGTATTAAATATTAAGGTTGGTACACTAAATCCTGGGATAATTTAAAGCATATATCTGTGGACATACGATGCTTTCCAAAAAAACTTAGGAAAAATTCTCAGCAAAGGGTGCTTCCCTTGTCTCTTATTTGTGCCAGTCCAAAAGAGTGAGATGGACAATAATAGCTGCCTCCCTGAAAACAAGCCCTGTTGGGAGTGCTGGAAACAGCCAGCGACAAGAGGTTAATCTTTTATTAATTACAGCACAAAGCATCCCGGCTTGTCCCTCATTAGGGCATCTCCAGGCATTTTGGCTTGGCCGAGCAGAGAGCCAGGGGAGGTGGCAGACACCCTGCAACAAGGCTGCTATGGAAGAAGCTGATCGCTCCCGCTCCAGGACACCGTCTTCAACCAGGACACAGCAAGTTTGATCACCGGTGGTTTCCCGGGCTGGATAAAGGCCATCCCAGTGCATTGCTGGCTTTGGTTGTCTGACAAGGCTCCTGAAATCTGAGCCTCCAGCAACAAAACCCATCTGTTTTAGCCAGGCTGTTTTTTTGAATAGCTGGGGAGGGAGAGTGCCAGGGAAGGCAGGCAGGGAAAATCATCAGGAAAGCAAGCAAAGGGAGAAGAGTGAGAGTGGACATTACAGACTCATATATTTAAATATAACCCTGCTCGGTCTGATACACCAGAGCACAGGGTCTCAATTTGGAGATTAAACATAGCTTAGATTGTGGAAATGAAACTTGTGGGGCAGGCACATCTCAAAACATATAGCACCAGGAGTCACTAAACTTATTTTTTCCCCCCTTGCTGCAAAACAGACTCCCAGCATTGAAAACTTAACACATCTAGATCATCCCCAAAGCCTGGGATGTCAGCTGAACATCTCCAGATGTGACTGAGAAGAGAAAGAACACACAGTGCCTGCAAAAACATTGCTTATGAGCTACATAGTTTGTCCCTGTGATAGAGTGCAGATAAGGAAGGCAGCTTCGCCCAGGACAAGCTGTGGGGAGGTGTGTGTGTGTCCCCATCCTCACGCGCGCGCTCACGAGCCCGAGCTTCCTCTTTTTTTCATTTCTTCTTCTCATTTTTCATTTCTTGTTCTCATGGGAAGACAGCTCAGACAGTGTCTGGCCTTACCCGGAGATAAACCTCCTTGTTCTTGTCAAAAGCGTTGCCGGATGAATGGCAGCGTAGGCAGCGCGGTATTTTAACTCTTCCTCTTAAAAAAAAGGGATTAAAGAATGGCAGCATAGCATTAGCGCTGGCACAGGTTACACACAACTCACCTACAATATCCACATCTTTCCACATCATCTGGTATTTCACTTAAGTGTCAGCCAAAACCTTCTTATTTGCAATTCCTAACCGCAGACTATCAAATGGTACTTGCAACATGGTAACATATCCCATCAAATTAAGGAAAGTTTAAAAATTAAAATTAGTTGTCAATTTTAAATTGACTCCTTGATAAGCTCAGTGTTGCTGCCTGCTGCCATTTTTGCCAGGCACAGGAAGCTTCATTCCTCAGCCGTCCTTTTCAAATGCCATGTTTTTGATTCAGCTGCATTGCATCTGCCTGAAGATCAAAACATGCTTTTCAAAATATTACAAAACCTTGAATTAAGTAAATAAATGCACAAGCTGAGGTTGGAAGTATCTAGGAAATATACCCCGGGGTGCAGTTAACAAGCAGCAGAATTAGAAATAAAGCTGATCGCTAGATTCAGGTTTCTTCTAAATTGGAAGTATTTTCAAAGTTGTGAAGAAGCTGAGCCATTGGGATGCAAAACCAAGTATCTATTTCTTTAAACGACTTTAAAAGGTAACTTTATACATCAGAGCCCATGACTGTTCAAGTATTTTCACAAAATTTGCTGAAAACTCATTAGTATGCCTTTTATATGCTATACTGTAGCCCAATACGGAGGCAATAGCCATAGGTACCACATTTGCATTTTTATACAGACATTTACATGAATAAATGGAGTGTTTTGTATGTCTGGATTCCCATTTAGACACAAATCCCTGTTTCCAAGAGCACATTTTCAGGAGCATGCTGAAAACAGAGCCCTTAAACAATGACTTGCTGCAGCAGCCTCCCCCCAGCGTGGCAGCGAGCTTGCAAGCTTAAATTCATTTTTCCTCTGCATCTCTGGAGCTGTGCAAGACCCTTTGAGTATTTTAAACCCCTAGGAGCATGCCTGTTTACCTGTGGCAATGCTACAGTTTACAGCAAATTCGCTCCCTTGCAAATGATCCTCCTGGCACCGTGTTTTGGAATTTGCTCCGTCATTTCCAGAGAAGGCACAGCGAGACCTATAGAAGCATCTAGGGATGTGCATCCTGTGCTTTTTTAGCTCACTGGAAATCCAAACCATTTTAAAAAATGGAAATGGGGGGGGAGCAAGAATGGACCATGGGAAAAAAAAAGTGATTAATCAAAATACTGAGACTCCCTTCCTACAGGAAAGCTCACTTCAGCCACAGCTTCTCCCAAAGAGATGGTGATGAGGAATTGCCAGGGACTTCATGCCCTAATCAGTCTCTGGGGAAGCCTGCTCCAACAGCGAGAGACATGGGCTCTGGTCCTGGGTCTGCTGTGAATTTCCTGTGGGACTGGGCAAGTTATTTAAAACTTGTAGTGCTTCAGCATTTCATTAATTCATCAGTGGGTCAAATCACAGTTTAACACCAGTTCCAATTTCTACAAGGAATGCGTTTGGTTCAGAAGTCAGCCGTACACGCTCCACTCGCTATGAGACAAAAGGGAAAAGAAATCCCCCATGCCATTATTTAAAAAAAATATATCCAAATCGTCCCTTGCTGCAGCACTGCCTTTCGCTAAATTCTGTGAAATGCTACAACGAGCTATTTGTTTCCATCCCCAAAGAATTCCCCTTAAAATCTCCGCAGCTCAGTTGCAAAGTTTTCATTTCAAGCCTTGGGAAAGCTGGATTTTCCGAAGGACACCGCAACCTTCACTCCCCCTGAGCCCTGCAGTGCACACACACCTGGGAAGAGTGGGCTGGGGGGAGCACAGAGCTGGAGCCCGCAAAAGCCAAGCGCAGCTTGGAAAAAAACCCCAAAACTCCTCAACTCCCCGAGCACACATGTGTTTTTCTCTTCAAGTCGAATCCCCTGCTCGCTGTCCCTGAGGCTAAAGCTAAAAAAAACCCCTATAAAGTGTCTAAGTTATACCATTCTTTTTTAAAGGCTCAGACATTAAACTGTTTAGTGAACAACTGTTTTTAGGCGTGAGAACAGCAGATGAAGCATTATTTTTATCAAGTTCTGTATTTAAGGCAAAAATCCCCTGTCAGAAAAGAAGACTGTGGAGAGCCTGGCTTTGCAGATCCAGCAGTGGAGGGTAACACTACTACTCTGCTATGAAAAGACATCACAAAATACTCAGACCCATACCCCGAAATCCCCCTCTGTAATAGCTCCTTACCTGAACACAGTGGTTAAGGTATGCTGGACCCCTTTGAATCTAGGATTGCACACCATGCTGCCCAGGTATCAAGTAAAAACCTGCTGAAGCATCTGCCAGCCGCACCAACCTTCCTTTCTCCTTCCAGTCACCACCACCAACAACCACCAAAAGGTCCTGCTCTACTGCTGGAGCTTCAAGGCCTGGGTTTCCCCTCTATAAAATAAGCCAAGAGTGAGATTTCCAGAATTGTTCAGTATCTCAAGCCTTGGGCTTTTTCCCCAAAGAGACTGGTAGGGTGCTTTACCTCCAGCCTGGCCTGCCTGCTGGCTTTTTCTTTTTTTCTTCCTCCCACTCTGCACGGAGCTGGACAGAGGCTAATTGAAGAAACAGCCCAAATATTGCTTGCACTCTGCCATCAAAATGTCACACCTCCTCCATCAGGTATTGCAGAGCATACCCTCAAGCCCAGTCGCAAGACAGCACCATGAAGGACACGCTGCTGATGGTCCTCAGCAGGCCCCAGTGCTATGACGGCCAGCAGCGATGAAGGGAGGAGAGGTTTCAATCTTTTTAGTTCAATCACGTTAAGCTTAACAAAAATAAAAAACACACCTTTTGTCCATCAAGACAAAGGTATTGGACCAGATGATGGTGCTGTCTCAGCTTTTTTACTGTTATTCTTGTTAGTGTGCTCTATCTAAAAAGGCTCAGACTCCTATTTCCCTGCAAAAGTACCTGGAATAAACATCAGAGCTGGGTGCACACCCACCTGGGGCAGCAGGGATGTGGGTTTCCCAGCCAGAGGGGTCCACATGAGCAGCTCTTGTTTCACCCCAAAGACTGGATGGAGCGTTTCACCGGGCTAAAGACTATGGTTGGTAAAAGGCTGCACAGCACTATGCTGCTAACACAAAAAATACTGAAGCCACTGAGCATTCCCAATAGCATGTTGATGTGCTGGGAAACAATTAAGGCTGCAGAAATGCTCCGATGGAGAAGGAGGATGGAGTTGGTAGGTGCAGTAACGCCAAGCACTTTTGAGCCCTTACTTAAAAAATACCTCCTCTCACCCAGTAAAAAAAGAAAAAGTGCCTTCAGATATTTGGCGTTAGCCACCAGGAGGCAGGCAAATCTAAACAAGTTCACGTAGATGCAAAATTAAAGCTGACAGCCGTACCGCTCCTCAGCAAGCAAACAATATGACCAAAGGGAAGCGGCGAAACGGTCCTCCATTTGTAAGGCCAAGCTTAATTGTAAGCAAAAATCCTTCCTCAAGGAAGGTATTGAAAACCGATGGAAACCAATGACACGGCCTGCCACTGCGGGGGGCATCATGTGCATTGCCTGGTGCCTCTGCTCCTCAGGCAGTTTGTGGCTGGTGGCCCTCAGATCCTGCATGAACTTGCTGAGATAAAGCCCTGGCAGCAGAGGACACATCAGCTCCACCGTTCCCAGCCTGGGAAGCAGGGCAGGAAAAAGCAAACTTGCTCTTCATTCTCCAGGACCTCCTGCAGAAGGGGTTACTGCTAAGGGCTGACCTGCAAGCACAGACGCCCAAAAAATCCTTTAAAATGTCTCTATGTAAGGAAAATGCCATGAACTATGATGTGTAAATCACAGGTATCTCTACATACCGCAAGAAGGCATTTCAAGGTACCTGAATTATCTTGACACAAAGGAGTTATTTATACATAAATTACAGTAACTTTGCCCATGCTAACGAGGCTGTCATCCCCCCTTGTGATTTACTGTGATCTTGTAATGGAAAAGCTTCATTTCCCTCACACCGGAGTGGTAATGGGACCGGTAATTCCCGCGCCGCAAGCACTTCCCCTGCCGGAGGTGGTGGCAAACCCCAGGTGCGTTTGCAGGTCAGAGGAGTCCCACCCGTCCCCCCAGCCCAGGGAGGCCACCCCAGGCACCTGCATCAGCCCCAGACCCACTGGCCTGTGGGGCAGTCACAGCCCGAGAATGCCTGCCCTCGCCTAGCAACCAGCTCGGAGGAAGCGACATCAATAAGCCAGTAATTAAAACAAGGGAGACTGGGTTTAAAGCTGGAAGCCGAGCAGGAAAACTAAGACTCAGCTGAAGTGAATTCTTTCATAACAAACACATGAAGAATTAGACTCGTTAGGGCATTTGCTTTAATAAACAAGGCATTTTTTTATCTGCCTGCTAGGTTGTTCGCGATGCTCAGGTCCTCTCCTGCCCGGTTTGTCCTGGCCACCACTGAGCTGCCCATGGCGGCAGCCCCCAAGCTACGCAAGGAAGTCAAGCAGAAGCCCTCAGAGAGGCTGCAGCTCAGCTAGGGTTCAGAGGTGCAACCACAGCTCCAGGCCCAAGGGGGGCTTTTTCCAGTAGGCACCCTTCCTTTCACCCCTGCAAAAATACTCCAGCTTTCCTTACTGTACTTGGCTCCCGCTCAGACATGGGTCTGTACAAATGCTGCTGTGGTCCTTCTGCTTTTTTCCCCCCATTTATGACGCACTAAAAAGATAGTTATCTCCATTTCAAAGCAGCAGTCACCCAGTGCAAGCCTAAAGCTTCCAACGTGGCAGTCAGTGTGCTGGCCCTCAGTGAAGCGTACAAACCCAGCCAAAATGACAGGAGTCGGTGTAAAGTCTGCGTTTCTGCTAAGCTGGAAGGCAGACTTGCTTAATTAAAAAACCTGAAGGGGAAGTACAGGGACGAAGGAACAACAATTACTGGAAGTACTGAGTCTTCTCCAGCTGGACTCTGACACCGAGCAGAACTCGTCCGAAGGATCACTGTGGCCCAGCGGTGGGTGTGCAGTTACACACCAGCCTTATGCCTGCCCAGCCTGGGTTTCCCTTTGGTCGAGCCCCTGTAGACCCCTCCCAGCACGAACAGACATGGATCCGGGGGAGCCCAGATCCACCCCACAGCCTGGGATGGCTCCCGAAGGCAGCAGCCCTTTTGGGAGAGAGGCTGCAGCACCCATGGTCACCACATTGCTTGGCCAGCAGTCCCCGCCTGGGCAAAGGCCACCCATCCGGCAGCAAAACAAGAGGATAAAAACAAAAGAAGAATTTTCTCCAGTCTGTGGAAATAAAGCCCATAGTGCATCCCTAACCACACATGTAAACTCTTCAGTTTCCAACCGTTCTCTATATTTAATTAAAAAAAAATAGTTTGCTGCTACACTGGCAATTAAAAAGGTCCCTTAAATCCCAGTAAGAAAGGAAAATGCTCCCTCATGCTCAGCAGGGCTGTCCTGCTGAAAAAGATAATCCATTTAGGAACAACTGTAACCGTTCTTGGAGAGAAAATAGAAATCTCCTTGAGAGACTTCCATCTCGTTCTCAAAATGCCCAAGTTTTAGCAAGAAGACTGCTACCCCTCTTCCTCATCGCAGGACCCAGGAGTCTTGCTTTAACACAAAGAAAAAGGAGAGGGAAATGGCAAAGGAAAAAAAAAACACCCTCAATTTGAAGAGAAACATTAATTCTGATTTTCTGTGAATAACTGTAAAAGAAATCTGACAAATTACTTTATATCTTTTTATTTCTTCAAACTGTGACCAGGAGGTGTAAATGCTAAAGGCAGCTACTAGCAACAAACATGGGCAAGAAAAAAGCAGTCTTTTTCCCCAGGGGGGCTGGCTGCTTTTCTAGCAGTACTTAGAAAGCTACTCTTGACCAGAAGCTCACCAGGGTATTTCTTGGCTAACAAGGCTGCTGCAAAGTGAGCTGGAATAATGCTAAATGATTGGGAATCCCTTTGGTTGCATTGCTAACAGGAGCTAAAAGAAAATTATCTATTTACACCTTCATGCAACATCCTCTCAAATCATCTGAGCACAAAGGTAATCAGCATTTGCCAGCGATTGCTGCGTTGCATGGCTCATGGCAACCTCACGTTGGCCTCATGGGTTATATCATACGCTTCAGAGAAAAAATAATTATCACCGCAAGCCTAAACAAGTCGAATAAATAGGAGGATCTGACCAAGTGTCTGCAGTGCCGTCCGGCAGGTTTATGAAAACAGAGTAATTGTTACTGCCGTACCTTGAAGGCATAGAAAAAGAGGACAAAAATGCACAGAGGTCATTTGGTACACAGCATTTCGCATGCAAAGCAGAGTGATGATGAGGGATTCAAGAAGCAAACACCTCCAGCCAGCAGACTGACTGCAAACCACACACCTTCCTATTTTGCTGATTCGCTGACTTCTCAAAAGACCTGGCTCTCCAAAGCAAAGAATTGTAATTGACTGGTGAGAAGCCAACATGAATACTGGGACTTATTGTTCTGATGCACATATGGCCACAGAGACGAGAACCCCCATCCCACAGCACTGAAGTGCTTCAGAGACAAGAATTAGCGGGGAAATAATGTGAAGAAGTGGGTTAGATACAAGATAAGCAGAGCACAAGCACACGTTTCACATAGGCAGGGGAGGCACAGGACAGGGTTCTGCCAGACCCTGCTCCATACCACTCAGCTCCTTTCCAGCTCTTCCCTTCCAACTCGCTTTGGGGTGGTGAAAAGCCCATCGGTTGTCTTCTCCGTGGGCTAGCTTCCACATCCATAAAATGGGAACAGAGGTATCCATCTCCTTTGTAAAACTATTTGAGATTTATGACTAAAAAATACTCTGCAAGGTTTTTGCTATGCTACAAGCATAGTTTATGAAGGATTTTCTGAAATGAACCGTTCCTGTTGTTATTAATACACTCCATGCAGGGTGGGGAGCGACTAATTAGATTACAGCCTTTCAGAAAAGGACCTGGTGATTACAGTGAATCATAAATGGAGGGTAAGCCAAGATATATCCTCCTGTAACCAAAAAGAAAACAAAACCAAAAAGAAAAACCCCAAATGCTGCTCAGCCTGGAAAGCAGAGGCAGGAGCACAGGCTGTAAGATGCATGAAGTCATCTTTCCACTGCTGTCAACAAGCTCGCATGGCCTCAGCTGACAGAGCAGAGGTGACGCACCTCCAGAAATATGTAGGGCAGTTGAATTTCTAGAGAAAGCCCAAGTGAGGCCACGTTGTACACCAGGGGAACAGGAAAAGTTCTTGAACCAGAGAGCCCTGCTGTTCCATGCTGCCAGGCTGGATGTGGTTGGGATTAGCCAGCCCGGTACTGCTGCACAACTGATATAGAGGATATTTGGCTGCCCTGGTGGTGAACAGGCAGGGAAAACTCCTGAAGCTACAGGTGTCAACCCACCCAAGACAGCCCCCATGGCTCTGGAAATACAGCTGTGTGCTGGGAATGGCACACTCCAGCCCCGCGCTGCAGCAGCTGCAGCACCAAGAAGGAACGGTGAAAGACAAGTCCATGAGCTCTCTCCTCTCCCTCCATATCTCTCACTCGCCCTTTGTATGGATCCCATTTCCAGCATGTTAATGGAGCGGCCTTTAAGGATCTGCAGGTCAAACACTCCAGATCAAAAGATCTTTCTCCACTTCTAGGAGACCTGCTGTGTAAAGCATGAAGGTGTGGTCCCCTCTCCTGCTTCCTTCTCCAGCTTGGTCTGTGCTTCAATCTTCTCCCTCCCCTTCTCCCAGCAGTATTTCCTTGGGCTCAGCTGGACGGGTTGTAAATAGAAGCGGGTCAGGACATGCAAGCTATTCAATATTTGCACCAAAAGAGGTCAGGTACCCAGGGAACCAAAAAGCCCATTTTCCTCCCGGACAAGAAGCATTAGCACTTTCTTAACAAGACTGCGCCCAGTTAAATTTAGCGACTCGGCACACACGTTGCACAAGGTCAGGCTGGCTTTTCAGAAGGCGATCCAGCTTTGAGATCGTCGCACCTCATTTCTTTTTCGCCTATTTGCGATAAACCAATTTGTCATTCATGCTTGAACATCTATCCTCTGAGTCATGTCTAGGCACAAGGGTTTTTTAAGACCGGCGTCTGGGGGCATGAACAAAAAGGCCATTAATGGCAGCGGAGGCTGGGGACAGTCAGAGGTTTAACTCACTCAGTTTATGAAAGTAATTTGTTTTCAGGTTATTGGTGATGATGGTGGATATCAGACTCACACTGCAAATACGAAGAAAGAAAAAAAATCAGAGACTCAAGGACAAGGCTAAAAACAAAGCTGCAAATGAATAACTGTGGAAATCATTACTGAAAAATATTATATATCCTCTTTCCTAGAACAAATAAACCCCTGAAAAAGAGGCCAGGTCTGGAGACTAGTTCTCCTACAGTCTCTTTTTCTCATTTCCCCATTGTTTCTTAATACTTCATATTCACCAAGTGCAATATTGGATTATGACTGGCATTTCTCTTATGTGGCTTATATTAGAGAAGGGTCCAAGCAAGAGCCAGCTGGAAGGAAAAAGGGAAAACATTTCCCAAAATTTTTCATTAAAAAAGTATCTGCTATGAAATCCACATCTGGATTTTGCTGCTGAGATTTAGCTCTATCTTACTTATTTCAATCTCTTTATTATTTTTGCATATCTGTTATTGAGTTTTTCCTTATGCATATACCATTATGTGTACTTGGGTTCCGGGATAACCTTGCAGCCAATAAAATCATTTTCCACCTAAAATAACATTACTTTCCTCTGTCATTTCCAGCCCCACTCTGGGTATAATGCCTACCCAATTTTCAAGTCATCAGTTAAGCTGGATGCTGCATTACATTCCACTTAGGTTTTCTAAGTTGAAAGATGCCTTTCTGTACCTTGTTAAGCAGATAATCTGTTTCTTAGAGGTAGTGTCATTTTACTAATGAGCGAAAGAAAGAAATAAAATAAATAAAGAAATAAAAATTGCTTTACTAAAAGAAATAAAATATGTTGGGATACAAGTCTAATTTTTCCCCAAATTTTAAGGTCCTTTATGTTAAGTTACATAACCTAGCACTGTAGAATGGAAGGAACCATACATCTATTTACTCATACGTATGAGAATAATATGTATACATATACACTTAAATAAAAAGGTATTATTTATGTGAGCTTACATATCTCAAATGAAATGAATGAGTTTCAGTACTATTGCTTAAACAGTATTACCAGGTATTTGTGCATTTTTTCCCCCTGAATTCTCCATGAGTCTCACAGTGATTGAAAACAACTGCACTACCAAGGTCTCCTTGTTAATGGATGTGTCAAAATCCCAGAGGTAAAAGTAGTGACTGCAGCTCCACACATTACACTGCATTTCTCATCCATTTCACAGCACAGAGCTGAAGTTATTTTTTAAGCCATATGGTTTTGCTATACTTGCAACCTACAGCTAACACTATACTTTTAAGTGCATGAATAGGCATTTACATACACAGACAGAATACAAAACTCAATCTCCCAGTACTCATTTACATATATATCTTTGCACACACATGTGAGATTTATGTATAATGGATGCACTTAAGAAGCCCCTGCTGATCCTCAAGATATTGCAACTTCCAGTAAAATGCTCCACGTCTGAGTGGAGGCAGGTATCTCTCTGCTCCCTACTCTTTCCACAGGCTACTGGAAGGCATAAACTGGTCTATATAAGCATTACGTATTTATAATATATGACACATTTATACCCAGAGAAGTACTCCCCATGCATCCATTCTGAGCAGGCTGTGCATAGATTGCTGCATACATCACTGGTGCAATCTCATAAATCAGTCACCCCTAAATTGAATCTCCACTGCCACACGCGTATCTTGTATGAAGACGTTATAACTCAGCAACAGTACAATAACCACCTCTCATGACCTACTAAAAATTGCATGCCCCCATTTGTGACCCTACTGCCTTTAAAGTTGATGGCATACAACGTTGCTGTGCTGGGTTGTACGCTTGTGTTCGGAGATGAGCAGCCAAGGTGGTAGCTAACCAAACCTAGCATGTGCTCAGACACAACCAGCACCAGCATCTCCCCAGGTCACCTTCCAGCACACAAGGAACAAAACCTGTAGGCACCTCCAATGGCCTCAGCCAAGGAACTGAGCTGGGGACTGCCCTTGTCACCCACCGATGTGGCTGCTGCCTCCATCGCTTCCACACTCTGCCCAACACTTATGCTTGGTGCTCAGTGAAGAAGAAAGAAACCTTTTTAGACACTCAGGATATCACCAGGAGAAAGCCAAGCCAGGCTCCTCGGCTGGCCCACATCACACACTGCCCCACGCAGTTTTATTTGTTCTATAAGAGCCAGGGACAAACATAAAAGATAAATAAATAGGGAATGCTGGTGAGATGCTACCTTTTATTCAGACTGTTTATCCACGACGATAAAGCATCGTTGCGTCTATGGATGGGCTCGGCTCCCCTGAATTATAGCAATACAACCACAAAGAAAAATTATGAGGGGACCCTTCCCAAGACTAAGTGCTAAGCAGACAGGGCACGGACGACAGGTTTGAGTTTGGCTGAGCATCTGCCTTCAGCAGCCCGGGGAGCAGGGTCACACCGTACCGATGTACAGAGAGAATATATGCTGGGGAGGAGAATTACAAGGCTGTAAAACACATCGTGGGGTCTGGCTGGCAACACATAAACCAGAAGAATGGAGCTCAAGGGGTTTGCAATGCCTAAGGAAAGCTCTGAAGTGTTTACCGCCAAGTTCAATGTCACTGTCATTTCTCTTTTGTACAGTCCTGTTATTCAGATGCTGCAACATGGGCCATTTTAACATTTCATGGCTTTTGTGAAAGGGTTATTCCTATTTTGCCACCTTTTCCCTGAACTACATCAACGTGAATTTCAGCATTAATTCCTACCCATTACCAGATCTGCAGATCTCTATGCACATCAATATTTGTGTGTACCAACCATGTTGATTCAAGGGAATTATTCAAATATATGTAAAGATGAGCAGAAAGGTAACAGCAAACAGGACAACAGCAAACAACAGAACATGTATCCTGTTCAATATTCTTTAAAAAATAAATAGATGTTAACAGGAGCAGTGTCAGAAACATTCTTCAGATTATTAATGGAGTCCAATGTCGCACAATGCTTTGTATCTTACTGCTACTTACCTGATTTAATAAAGGGAATAAGTTAACTAAATAAATGAGAGGCACACAAAAAAAATCTAAGCAGCTCAATGTACTGGTGTTCATATTTTGTCTCAGTGTCATCCACAAAGCTACTGCCATGCGAGTCCTCCTTGAACACCTTGAGACTAATTTGCCTGTAAAGCCAAGGAGACTTATTTTCCCCATGAGAAAGAGTAATTACATTCTGGAAGCAACGTGTGACTCAACTGAACCCAGGATGGAGATGCTGCATGTACGCCATGGGGGTGGGAGCACGGATGCTGCAGAGGTTAAGGAGATGAGGTGACCACCGCTGTTCTCCTCCAAATCCTAAACCCCAGCAAGAAATACCTGGTGACCCGTGTCACCAGGCAGCCCGCAGTCCTTGACAGGCGTGACAGCATTTCGAACAACTGCTCCCCAGTGCCTAGAGCCCAGCAACAGAATCTGGGCCAGAAGACATATTTATTGTGTTTTTAAAACATGCACGGATGTGAGGAGACACTGCGAAACGAGACAGGGGAGAGTTTTGCCTTCTTCCACCCATCTCTCCCAAAATACCGTGAAGAGCTGAAGAACTGCAAGGAGGAGGAGAGAGGAAGCAGCGGTGCCAGGAATCCCGGCACAGGCAGGCAGCGTGCGGGCAGTGCAGGCAGCGTGCGGGCAGTGAAGGCAGCGTGTGGGCAGTACAGGCAGCGTGCGGGCAGTGCAGGCAGCGTGTGGGCAGTACAGGCAGCGTGCGGGCAGCGCAGGCAGCGTGCGGGCAGTGAAGGCAGCATGCGGGCAGTGCAGGCAGCGTGTGGGCAGTACAGGCAGCGTGCGGGCAGTACAGGCAGCGTGCGGGCAGCGCAGGCAGC